>JAZHYW010021923.1:0-12915 GCA_037355805.1 Ixodes ricinus
TTCGAACCGGTTCGAACCGGTTTGAACCGTTATTTTTTGCTCCCCGGAACTGAACCGGAACTGAACCGAAAGCCGTGAACCCGAACCGGAACCGAACCGATAAAAATTTCGGTTCGACACTCTGATCCTCGGACGCTGCTTCCGAGACCTTTTTTTGTCGCGGTTGGTGAGAAAACAGCCACAATCCGTCACCTGACCGTCCAAGAGAGGGCACAGGTAGTCCTTTGGTTTACAGAAACCAGAAGTATGAGGCAAGTGAGATCGAAGTTTCGAGCCACTTTTCGTAGGCGTCCACCCACCCGTCGGACTGTCATGCGCTGGGTACACCGATTCAACACAGAGAACACTGTGCAGACCAGGCTGCGAGTACTCGAAGAGAGGTCGCCACAGCAGAACAAGCGTCACGCCGTGCTTGCGGCATTTGCATTGAACCCACGCCTGTCCGTGCGACAAGTCGCAAGACAACTTGGCATCAGTAAAAGTTTCGTCTGGAGGGTGATCCGCCAACAAATGTATCCGTTCAAGCCACAGGTCCTGTTCGAGCTGCAGCCAGATGACTATGAACGGCGAAAGCAGTTCTGCGTGGACGAACTTGGACGCATCTCCACAAACAGGAACCACCTTCCGTTTCTGCTTTTCACGGACGAAGCTATTTTTCATCTGGATGGGCACGTGAACAAGCAGAACACCCGCTGCTGGACCGAGACAAACCCCCACTGGATCATTGAAGAGGCTGTCCAGTCACCAAAGGTCGTAGTATGGTGTGGACTTTGGAGGGAAGGCGTTGTCGGTCCATTCTTTTTGAGGGCACGGTCACCGGCAAATCCTACCTTCGCATGCTCGAACAGGACGTCTTGCCGGAGCTGGAAGCTTCGCACATGCAAAGGGAGGTGTGCATCTTCCAGCAAGACGGAGCATCCCCGCATTACGCCACCACAGTGAGAGACTGGCTTGACAGAACCTTTCCCGGCAACTGGATGGGTCGAGGGTCACCGACAATGCCCTGGCCCCCACGGTCCCCTGACCTGACAATTTGTGATTTTTTTGTTTGGGGTTTCGTGAAAGCCCAGGTCTACGCAGTTCGCGTGCGCACGATGACGGAACTAAAAGAGCGCATTCTATCCGCCTTCGATGCGATCACGGACAACATGCGGGAGGCAGCCTTCAGGGATTATGAGCGAAGACTGCACAAGTGCCTCCAAGTTCGAGGTGGACATGTGGACTGAAGACAACGAGAACTCAAGAGCACATATCTATTCATTTTGTACATATGACCAGCGGCTTTGACAACCGCGAAAACCGCGGGCTTCTGCTGACAGGCTCTTTTCAGAGCCATTAATTGCTGTTTATCTGGAGCTTGCTTTGGCAGCCTCCCGTGTCTCAAAAGTGCGGTCTAAATAGCGTCCAAAGTGACGCATTGTGGCTGTTTTCCCACCAACCGCGACAAAAAAGGTCTCGGAAGCAGCGTCCGAGGATACAACCGACCAGCGAAAGAAAGCAGACGACACGCAGACGAAATCCGCCGGCTGCAAGAGCGCCGTCAGCGTTGTCGTTATGCAACCGCGTTTTCTTTTATTTTTGTTACTTGAAGTTTTGCTATCATTGTCTGCATTTATTTTCAAGCCAAAGGTAGATTACAAGAAAGATTATGTTCGTGTCAATAAACCACGGTCGACGCGGGCACTTTCGATATTTCTTTAAAAGCAAACCGAAACCAGATCTCTGACCGAAACAAGGAGGTAGCGCCATCTATCAATAGGAGCGGCAAACACACCCCGCACCTCCACTTGGTCGTCTGCGTCGCCGCCCGCCGTTGACCCAGGCAAGTTTCTTGGCCTTATTTTTTACAGAAAGAGAACTACGCTTTGTAATTTTACGAGAAAAAAACCGACCTGTGAAATACACCTTTGACGAAAAGTTTAGATTGCTACGTGCAGGCGTCGATTTTTACGGTCCATTTTAGATCGAGCCTGGTGACTTGAGCCACCCTATAAATGATGTGCAAGTCTATTTTTTTCCAGGGTGTGTGTAATGGGAAGATAACACTTGTAAAGCAGTGAAGGCCTCGAAGATTTCATGTATATGATCCGGCAACAACCACACCCTACTTCCCTCTCCAATAAATTGCCTATAGCGGTTTGGACGTTCTCTTTGTGGTTTTGTAATCATATTCACATCAAAGCGAACGTAAGTTATATATCACTGTTGAGAAATCCCCCTGCGCTGTACCGCTACACCGTGTAGGAGCAATTTACGCAAAACATAATTGGTGCAATTTACGATGAGTGGATCGTATGCGTTAAGGGTACCTGAACTACTGGGTGTATCAAGGAGTGTCCAGGCTCTTTAAATCGACCGCGAAATTCGGTTTCTTAACCTATCGCGCCACGACTTTGTGCAGCGTTGCCCACAGATGGTGCATTTTTTTTGCAAAAAATTTGCAAAGAGCGAGCTTATTTGAGGAAAAAGTAAATAAAGAAAAAGGCTTAGCTCCTATGGAAATGCGGCGAAGCCCAAGGTCTTCAAACAATACGGCGCCGTTTCGTACGGGAGACAAGAGAATTCGCAAGCGGTCGCGATGCCATCTGCGCCAACGAACGAGCATATGGCGCCGAGAGCCGGCGTCTTTGGCAGACGATCTTTTCGACTCATAAGCGGCGCGAGCTTTTCTGATATTAGTTGCCAATGCATTGTTTTATCATAATTACTGATAAAACCATATGGAATGGACAGATAATTGACTAGAAAAATGGTTTGTCGGGATATTTTGACTGTTTTTTTTGGGGGTACCGGTGTTGTCTGCTTTGCAGTTCCTTGTTGTTACCGCGCCTGTTTTTGTTTCTGCGACTGTCGCCGCCTGCGGAACGCGCTCCGCTTTTGAGTCGAAAAGAACGTCTGCTAAAGATGCCGGCTTTCGGCGCCGTATGCTCGTTCGTTGGCGCAGTTGGCGTTGCGACCGCTTGCGCCATCTCTTGTCTCCCGGGCGAAACGGTGCCGTATTGTTTGAAGACCTTTGGCTTCGCCGCATTTCCATAGGAGCTAAGCCTTTTTCTTTGTTTTACTTTTTTCTCAGATAAGTTCGCTGTTTGCAAATTTTACAACAAAAAAATGCACCATCTGTGGGCAACGCTGCACAAAGTCGTAGCGCGATAGGTTAAGAAATCGAATTTTGCGGTCGATTTAAAGAGCCTGGCCAATCCTTGATACACCCAGTAGACTTCGACGATTGCGCTGATTAATAAAAACATCTTCGAAGTGGTTAATACTATCGTCTCCTCGAGTGCTTTCCTACGATCAAGAAATCATCTTCTATTTTCCGGCATCGCGGCTATGTTTTGTTTTTGCCGTTGCCGAAGTCGAAGCATATCCGCGTAGTATCCAGGTGATTATCCCGGCTTGTCCCGGCCGTTCTGAAATCGAGTCGCGGATCGTTCACTCGTGACGTCACGTGGTATTGCCCGCCCTATTGAAAAATTTCATTTGTATAAGAAATTTCTTTGTCCAATAAACACATATGAATCATAAAAGATATATAAGAACATATAAGAACTGTATAATATGTATAAGAACATATAAGAACCATATAAGAAGAACGTTTGTGAAGTTTGTTATAAGCTTATTTTTCGGTCTTATATGTTCTTATATAATTCTTACATACGTCTTACATATTTCGTATGATTCATACATGTTTATTGTACTGAAGAAATTTCTCAAACAAATGACTTTCTCACTCTGAGTTCTGCTACGTGAGCTTTCGCTCAAATTGCCTTGGAGCTGCAGTTCGGATATGGCATAAGACACACTGAAATATTTCTCAAAACCCAATTTCTGTTTTCGCTCTTATAAACATTTTAAGGTTTTGTTACCGACGAGATGGTTTAGAGACAACTACAAAATAGCGAGAAATATATTACTGATGCAGAGAAACAGCGGCGCTTTTTATGATCATCCAAGTATATTTTAGGAGTTTTTTTAGGTGAGCTCAAAACAAATGTCTGACTTAAATGAAAAAAAAAAATCGAACTATAGACCTATCTTACTGAAAAAAAAACAACACCATTTGGCGCCTATATGAAAGTAAACGGGTTCATACCGTTAACAGTTTAGCCATACCTGTCACCAGTTTGTCAAAGGGGTCGCCCGTATGGCTCAAAGGGCGTCACCCGTATGAGCCATAACGGTCACCTATTTGGCAAACGGGTCAGTCGTCTGGGCAAATGGGTCTCTCGTTTGGGCAAAATTGTCGCACGTTTCCTCAAACCGGTGACCATGCATGTTGCACAGACGGGTGACCGGCAAGCTGTACCGGTTTAATCAAACGGCTCTCCGGAGCCCGTTTAATACTGAACGTACAGATCGGGGGCATGGGCACGCCAGTTTCAGCAGTGGCAGCCTGTTTCGGGAAAGCCGGGAGCGCCGGTTCATCGATTTACAATGGTCCCCGTAATGCAAGTAATTATATTCATATTTTGATTGCGCTGATGTTCACTTATACTGCAACAACAATAAACTATTTTTTTTTATACGTAAACGTTGCAGGAGTCAAAGGACGAGCTTGCGCTGGGTGCTTTTTTTGTCGGGCGCAAGCCGAGCTTCTGGCCGGCGCCATTTCCAGCGTTCAAGAGTGCTGAATGCGCGCGCGATTCGCCTGCTTTCCGAGGCTGCAAACGCGGCTAGGTCAGCTTTCTATGGCAATTCGAAGAGAGGAGGAAAGCGCGTGTACAGCGATTAGTGCACCCTCTCCCCTAGCATTGACTGCATTGCAAAAAGAAAAAAAAAAACTGACCGCGAATTTGTTTTTTATAGAATGCATGAGGAGAGGGGTGGGGGGGTGTCCCGGTGTCCTGTGCCTTGACCTCGCGCCCTCCCTCCTCTCTGGTCAGCTCTGTCACGTGACCCGGGAGAGGAGGGCACTCTACACGCTGATAAGCAAAGTCTCCGAGATCGGGCAGTGTTGGCAGCCGCTTTTTTCTTTGTCTGCTTGTTGTCCGTTGTAGTTGGAAATTCGTTCGTCCTACCTGCTTCGATCTGCCGCCTCTCCCTGCGGTCTTATTAGGATGTCTCTCGACACCGTGTTGGATATGCACCAAAGCTATCAGTGTTCTAAAAGTCCTACGTGTATATCGGCAACAAGCGATTCTTCAAAGAAGTCAGGAATTCTTGCGGTTTGGTTGGGTTTGGCAAATGACCGCTTCTGCGCCGCATCGGGTTGAAACTTCAAGGAGCCTTCCTTCTCGTTTTCGTGTTTGTGTGGTTGTCCTGCTTTGACCGTGTCGACATATATCTTGGATTACATCTTTCAAGTCCGCTATTATTATGGTAAGTGCACTGCAACCTACTTGTTGGCAACGATTGACCGTTCTTCTACGCGTACTCTTCCAGATTATCTATAGAATTATGCAGCGTCTAATCTCGCGGCAGTCCGGAGAATAATTTCTCCCAAAGTCTCCCATTATAGTCTGAAATTACCTCGGTTCTTGTTTGCTTTGCAATCTTCTCAGTTGTATAAAAGCTTAGAGTGCCTCTTCAGATTTCACAGATCCCTTGCACGTTTGTACTTGTCTACGGAATAAGTTGTAATAAACTTCTAGGCGAATTGAAAACGATCTTTTGTGTCTGTTTTCCTGCCCATTTGCAAGCACCTGCGCGAGCACATTTTATTCTTCGTGTTTCCTCCATGTTAGAAATAGGTTTATAAGTTTCGGGACGTCTTAAATAAGTTTAAGATAACCAACCTTCCGGACGATACTCATTTATGGCTAGCAAATAATTTGCCTACCCGAATGGCGCGTTCAAATGTGTGGTCACGTGCCTAGAGGAACGGGCACCCGTATCAAACGGGTAGCGTTTCAAACGGGTATCGCTCAAATGGGTACCGTTTCCAGCGGGTACCCGTATCCCATAATCACGTTTGATCCAAACGTATCGACAAGTTTGCCACCCGTTTGATTCAAGCGGGTCGACTAGTTTCCCAATTAGTTAAATTTCAAATGTTTTTTTTTTTTTTCAGTAGGGTACCTATACTGAAAACTGGTGCCGAGAAAACTTTTGCGAGCCTGTGATGGCAATGACTTTGAAAAAGCTACGTGTGGCGATGTGCAGGCTGTAACACTACCGATAATAAAAAAATTTCAAAATAATATTTGCAGTCGTAGATGCTTATCTAAACCTAAAGTCAGACTTGTACACTTTACTGAAAAAAGTAACCGATTACAATTACAATTTATTCACTATAAAAAGTAACCGATATCAATTACAATTCCATCATAAAAAAGTTATAAAAAATTACTCTAAAGTAATCGATTATTTTCCACGTTACTTTTCATTAAACTTTTTTTATTACGGTAGCATCATTATTGGGGTCTCGCGCTCAGTTGTTTCGGAAATAAAAAAAAAGAAGAAATCCTTGACCGTTTTTGCTTAAAGGGGAACTCCGGCAATTTTTTGAGCAACCCCAACTAACTATATTTTCGAAATCGCTGTCCTTTACTCTTTCCGGTAGGCTATTTAGTATCGTGAAATTCAGAATAGTTATTATGAAATCGGCAAATGAAAATGACGCCAAAACGAAGATTCGAATATACCCGCGCTTCTCATTGCCGTGACGTCACGGGTGGGCTGGCTTGCGGTTCGAGCGGGCAGTCTAAAAATGAACTATGCCGAGCATTTGTGTCGTGCTGGCTGCGCGGGAGCTGCAGCGACTTTCCAAGGCATTCATTTGACACCATAAAACTGTTTGTAATCAGTTGGGAACAAAGCCTACAGCCCAAAGAGTGAACCCCTGCCCACCCATGACGTCACTTTTTCAATGTTGCTGGTAGAGCTTTCACTTTGAAAAACACAATGAGGGCCAAAATTGTAAATTCTGTAACTTCATGAAAAAAAAAGCTCTTTTGTCCAAATATTTGGGTTACTAGTTCAGCGATGTTTGTTGGTGTTTTTAGCAAGTTTTTAGGCAAATCGGGGACTATGAAGAAAACGGCGGAGTACCTCTTTAAAGGGCAGCTCCGCCGTCAATTTGAGCGTTTTTATCGAAACATATTTTCGGAAAGGGTACTAAAAATTTAGCCTATAGCAGCGGTTAAATCATTAAAAAACTGTTTACATAATTTATAATCGTTAAAATACGCTGAAACCGATACCGAAACTAACTTGCCACTCGACTGGTCCGCCATTTTGACGTGACGTCACATATGGTATAAACACTCGCACGTGTGCAGTTTGAGCCTGGCCAGCCTGGCAGAAGGTCACTATTTTGTGTTCGTGTTGCGGATAAAAATGAACTCATCAGGCTCGTCTTAATCGAGCAACGATGAGGATAGCTGCTAGATTTTGAGGACGATGACGATAACCCGTTCTCATACGATCCGCCGGCATCGCCTCCGAGGGAACCGCCAGCGGCGGCTGCATTCGTGATCCATCGCCATGTGGACCCAGATGCCGCTTCCGAAGCGGAATGGTAAGGCAGCTTTTGTTGCTAGCACGCCAAGAAAAAGTGATCGACGTTATGCCTTTTAATTGAAGGCACTTTTTGTTATATCTTGGGGTCTGACAATAGACGGTTTTAGTAGACCGTGTTTTCAAGCGACGCTTCCGTAGCGCGAGACCCTACGGCTTAACACCAATTTCCCCCAGTCGCCATTACGCGCTCTTACATAACTGTATAAACCGATAACATAAGCAAAAAGCAGACAGTCGCTAGCACCAACAAGCTACAAAGCATTCACCCTGACCAACATGTGACGTCACGGCAACGTCAGCGCCATCATGGCAGCCTCCGTGTGCCGCTCTTGCTCAGTGTTGCCAGTAGGGCGGCAGCAATTGATTTGGGTATGTACATGTAAATTTCAAAATTCATTTTCTTCTAAGAAAATTAATATTCTTTCGAGATATTTTGTACACATGCTCAGGAAGGGCATCCAAATACATGGTGAAAATTTTATAGAAATCGGTGACCATCAAAATTACGGCGGAGATGCCCTCTAAAGACCGACGTGCAACCTCGGTTTTCTGCAGGGAAGATAATCCTCTTAGCGCTCCCCTCTCCTAAGCTGCGAGGGGGGCCAGGTTGGGGCAAGGTAAAACGTGGAGAGGATATAGGAAAGGAGGTGGCGGGCAAAAGTGGAAAGCGCGAAGCGTATGTCGGCCTTTAAGCTGAGTGAGTGTTGCCAACGCACCCCATCCCTCTCGTGAAAAAAATAACAATAGAGAGCCGCTGTTTAAATACATTACTCACAAGAGGCTGGATCAGGTCATATTCCACACCCTGACGTAGTCTCCGGTGGACCAAAAAAAAAAAAGAAGAAACCCCAGGAAACGAGGCATAGTGAAGTGGCCTACTAATTCTCGAGGTCCCGTGCTTAGTGGTTTTGAAGAAGAAAAGAAAATTAACCGTTTCCTAGAATTGAATGACTACAGCACATCCCAATCCTCCCCCCCCCCAAGGGAAAAAAAAAAGAAGAGATTTTAAGAAAAAGTTTAATGAGTAATTTTTGATCCCTTACTGCACAAAAATAATTGCATTACAAGGATGGTTACTCCTTAAAGGAAGTGACTAAAGCGTTCCAAAATTGCAGTAAAATGTAAATCGATTACAAGTAATCCATTACTTGTAACGCGTTACGTACAAGTCTGCCTAAAGCATGAGAAAAGCAAGGCACGCTCACCAAACGTAACGAGGGGAAGAATGACTGCTATGGCTGCCACCGATCGTAAAAATGAACTGTTGGAAGACTGAGAATACGCTGCTACCTATCAGATATTTCTGCATCTCAAAACCATATACCGGATTTTATATTCAGATTCTCTAAAGTACCAAACTTAATATTAATATTAAATATGGACAAAAACACACGCACGTGGAGTAATAAAAATAAAATAAAATAAAAGCCAGGACAACGATTCCAATTAGGCGACGGTAAACTATTTCTGAAATTACCACGCACTTTCTTTGAGTACTGCAATGCCTCAGCAGTCTGTCAAGCGAAAAATGTATTGATTTCTATATTATCTTTGTACCGAGCCAAAATGTGCATTGTTCAGAATGGTCACCGAACTCATGATATCTAATATATATAAATGATGAAGAGCGGTCCCCGCTCGGAACGTCGTCCAATAAATACGTTTTAGAGCATTTACCTCCTTTTTACGTTATATATATATATATATATATATATATATATATATATATATATATATATATATATATATATATATATATATATATATAAAACGATAGCATGCCCTCGGTGCAGATTCTCATGTACTGGTATTTCAGCAACGCAGCTGCCCACTTTGTCACGCCTCTGAAAATGCTGTATGATGATGTCAGTCGAGAAAGAAGTAAACATCCGAGCAGAAACTAGCGGGCCAGATTGACTATGACATTTCATATGTCATAGTCATTTTTCTAATTAAGAAACTAGAAACCGCGCGAAGACGGACGAAGGACAAGCAGGGGTACACAAACAGCGCTGTTTATATTTACTGCTGCTCGTCTTTATTTCGTCTTCGCTCTGGTTTCAGTTTCTCAAATGGACCACTGAATACGTTTAGGGCTGGAATAAATCTTTTTTCTAAATTTCACTAATCGCATATCGTTGAGTAAGCAAATGAAAACTATTACACCAGGGTAGAAAGTCAAAAGCCTGCTGTTGGATATGAAGACTAAAACATAGCGTACTGTTTCTTACCTCGTTTATTTCGAGAGCTCTCCGCCTTTCCACCGAGTTGCTTCCATGGTTTCAAAGCAAGCCAGCCAAACTTAGCTCCCGTATTGGACACGAGCACTGCGTCAATCAGACGCATCTCTTACAAAAATGGCATAACTGGACGTATATAAAAACAGATATGGTTATATAAAACATTTGGCATGTCTGGCCATATAAAGCATATCAGTTTATATAAGGCATATCTAGCCAGATTAAAGCATATCAGTTTATATTAAGCATATCTAGCCAGATATGCCCAATTGTTTTATATATTTATATCTGGGTCTTCTAAATAGGGTATATCTGCCTACCATATAAGGCCGGATATGTCCCAATCAGATAAGGCAACCTTTTTTTATTTTATTTAGACATACTGCAGGCCTTGAACAGGCCCCTGCAGGTGTGGGGTACATACAAACAACAAAACTATAGATATGAGAAACAAGAAACACAGGGAAACCATGTATATTGCTTGATACGACATATGTACATATGAACGTCATCAGCATAATAGACATTTCATAATCAATGCTTAATATACAATAAAAAATGCATGTACAAACACCAATATATATATTGTTATTTGCTTCAAATATCTACCAAAAGTGAATTCCCGTCTGTATAAAAAAAATACCGATTGGATAGTGAGCGTGTACCAACTTTTATTAATTTTTACATGAGCTCCTCTACGCCACTCCTGATTTTGCTCAACTTGGTTCCCAGGGAAAGCAGGATTATCGACATTCGCGTAACGATTGTCGACGAAACGTGCGTCCATGAAGCGTGTATCCGCGAAAAGGTAGCCGTGAAACATGTTATCACGAAACGCAGGGAGAATAAAACATTCAGTATTCTACCTTCAGTTGTGACATGATTTCAGACGGCCAATGGCAGGTGACTACTGATAGAATATCAGAGAAAATATTCTCCCGACTGCCAGGAGATAGACACGGTCTCATTCTAGAGGTAATCTGGAAAAGTACCTGTAGGAAAACTATCAATTGTCGCGAAGTGGGTTGCAGCGCACTTACGTTGACGATACCGGACTCAAAAGGTGTAATCCGAAATATATGTCGACACGGGCGCGGCAGAACAACCACTCAAACACAAAAACGAGAAGGAAGGTGTCCGTGAAGATTCAACACGAGGTAGCACAAGGTGTCATTTGTGGAACCGAACACTAAACGCAGCACAGAAAATTATTGGGCTTCTTTGAAGGAATCGCTTGTTGCCGGTATACGGGTAGGACTTTTCAAACGAGATACCATTTACTACAGAAGCAGAATCCACAGCAGCCACGCACATCGCACCACACGCCAAACTAGGTCCGCAAGCAGGCATTTCTGAGATTGCCAAGGGCTAATGCGTCATCCGTCACACCACGCGGCCACGCTTCTGCCATTTCCCGCGTACAGAGAGCGGAGTCAAGCGATAAAAAGTCTACGGCTGATTGGTTCGGCAAGTGCGCACCTTCTACCACGCTTTCAGCTTAGGGAGGAAGAGAGAAAAGGAGAAAAGGAAAGGCAAAAACGGGAGTGCACACACAAAAAGCTTATCTTCTGGGACATCCCAACAATGACCACAACGAGAGGATTTGTCAGTTGTATCCAAGATTGATAGTGCAGTGAATGCTATGTGTGGCCTTGGGCTTCAGACAGGTGCTGTGTTCTGCCTTATCGCCAGCTTCTAGATTGTATTCACGTGATCCTAACCGGAGACACGACTGGCCTAAAACACGCATAGCGTCTACCCTGCTGTCAATAACGAGTGAACAGCTCTATGAAGTCCAGCTTTTGAACTTCCAAGGAAGCTGTCCAGCCCAAAGGTCATCCAAAATGATGCAAGTTTGAAGATACTATGTTTTACGCCGTATAACCCACGTTATAATTTAAAATGAAAAACTAAGCGCGTCTTTATTTTGCCCACGATGTCCACAAATAAGTAGATAAATAAATATATATATATATATATATATATATATATATATATATATATATATCACCAATATATTTAAAATTATGTGAACACTGTAAGGATCACGTTTTTAAACTTCATTTATTTTACGAAAGAGTTACACATAAAACGCATCACGGAGAGCACATCTTCCGACTTTCAACACATGGTGAATCGCCGACACTCGCAAACGAAAGGTTGCGATGCTGCGCTAACGGTTTTTGAAAGATGCCGCGAAAGGTACGCCGGGCGCAACGGCTTCGCAACCGTTCGATGGGCAAAGGATTCGCGACGACGAAGTAGCGTCTTGTACTTGCATCTTCAGTAAGCTAACGGTTCATGTTTCCCCGCTAAATTTAGCGGGGAAGCGTGAACAAAGTTAGTTCCACTGCTAGATTTAACGGGAAAATTGATGTCACGTGACATAAATACCAATTCAATTTCCCGCTAAATTTAGCGGGGTGGTTACACCGATGCCGACGGCGACGCCGACACCGCTTAACTCTGAAACAGGACGCCTAGGAGCTGCGATCTAAAATTCATAATCTGATTAACTCGCATTTCAATCTTATATACTTCGTCATATTGTCACACGTCAAACATACAACCAAATTTCATTTGTCTTTAAATCTTCAAAATGCGCAATTGATTAATTGGTCCAAATATTTGGAATAACTTCACTATAAGGATGTTAACAATAGTTAACCAATCACATGAGATTCATGCAATATAGATAAATCAAGTAGTGTATTCGCGAGTACATATGACTTTTTGGTTGCACGACCGACACGGGTCCATAACGCTATCTTTATCGGGGGATATATTTTAACCCATATATGTCGTGAAAGGGCTATATATGGCAGCATTTGACCTTTCATATAGCGATATATGGCCGTATCTGCACACGTATATGGCAATATAGCGCTGTTTTTATGTCACTTATGTGGCCAAAGATGGCAGTATTTTCTCCACATATTTGGTGATATCTGGCCGTATCTGCTCGCATATATGGCAAGATATGGCGATATCTGACTTCTTATATCATCATGAAATGGCCACATATAAAATATATCAGGGCCAGATATGACATTTTCGTAAGGGATGCCCTTGTCAGCAGTCAATCCGTCGTGGCTCCATTGTGGTATTAAAAAAGCACGGTGGAAGCTTGGAGTGATGCTTCCGGTTAAATACTACGTCATGGCCACATGATGTTTCATTTCACTTTTGTACGGAATGGCGTTCCAAGGAACGA
>JAZHYW010021924.1:0-12308 GCA_037355805.1 Ixodes ricinus
AAAGAACGCCCACCCAAAATGAAGAGATAAATGGTGAAAAACATGGGGTGGGCTATCTTTGGGGACGCCACAGCAAAACTTTATCAAAAACCGGCTACAAACTACGTGACGCGGAAACTGATACCGCAGATCGCGGACACCGCAAATTCGCGTTTCACGATGCGATAAACACGCGGGAACCCGCTACAAACTTGCCTGTCACAGGAACCGATATCGCACGCGCAAATCGCGGACAGAAAGGCAGGAATCCGCTACAAACTCATATGTTACGGGAACAAATACCGCAGATCGCGAACGCAGCAAAATCACATTTCACGATGCAATATAGTACACGCAGGACCAACTCGCGTGGAATGGAGATCGCACACGCAGATCGCGGACAAAAACGCGGGAATCCGCTATAAACTCGCTTGTCTGACGTGCCGGTACAGCAAATTGCGCGGTTGATGCGATTCCCGTCGGACATTGCGTGTTGTCCGACGGAAATGGGGGGGGGGGCGATGTTTCGGAATTTTTATGTTACATATATTTATTTAAAAAAACGGGATGGGCGACGTCTCGGGGGCGGGCGTTCTCTCGGAACTTTACGGTAGTAGTGATTACTGGTGTGGCAAAAAAACTAAATAACTTCCAATGACTCGCTTTAATTTGGCCAGCTGTACTATTGTGCACGAATTAAACACGAACGGCAGAGCGTGTAGCCTATGATACATGCTCGCGCTACATGGGAAGCCTCTGGGAGCTCACAGGACTACAACATGAAAAAAAAAAAGGTTGCGATAGGGTGCGGCGCGTCGGACTAGGTGCACACCCTCGCAGCCTCGCTCTCCGTTCCGCAGCATTATCAGTTCCCAGGGGCCCCCAGCTAGTGCAGCACGTATCGAAGGCCCCACGCTCCACCGTTCACGTTTCACTCGTGCCCGGTAGTGCACAAAGCTTTGAAAGCGGGTCGGAGAGGTCAGTGGAGAGACAGGGCAGCTTGCCGTACGTGTGTGTGGTTGGTAGGGTGAAGTATGAGGTCGCCGAGCCCCACAGCCCTTGGGTGCTTTGCTCTCGACGCAGCTGCAGCGGGAAGCGGCACATTGGCAACGACATTGTGGCCATAGTGTTCCAGGAGGAGAACACGCCCTTCATGCCCACCATGATCGCCTCTCACTTCCTCCACTCGTTCCTGGTGGTGCAGCCTGTGCGCTCCAAGCGCCTCCACTCGGGACGGCACAGGTGGGATGGCGCCTGTCTTGGTCATGCTGGTCTCGGTGCTCCTCGCCGGGACCCAGACCTGTCATTTCATAAAGGAAAAGAAGGCTATATATCAGTATTAGCACCTCAAATGTCTGTTCCAGCATTGCATGCATGTTGGTGACAATTCGTTTTACCTTAAAGATAAAAAGCTTGGAGTGCTGGCACAGGCATTTGGGGCGCTGACACATAGTAACTATCGTTACTAAAATAATATTTTTTGTTAACTTTGCAACATCATTGTTTTCGCGATATTAGCGTGGGACACCCATACCAAGCATGCTTCAACTTTGCTTTACCGTGTCCTTAAATTTAATATATGTTATTCATTTTTACGAGGCAAGGTTTTACTGTAGTAAAATATTCTGATGTGTAAAGATTCCTTTAAATTATCTACACGAAAAAACAGGGGTCTACTGTGTAAGAAGGGAAAGCTATATAGTATTGTCTCAGAACTATTAATCTGTCCTGGAAAAAGTTGTATGAGCTAAATAAAATTTCTATTCACCCTTTTTTCTTTTTTGGCATCAGACTTAGTGGCATTACTTATTGGGTAGCCCCAGCACTTCCAGTTCACATATATTTCATAATTTTTTACTTGTCATTCCTTTATAGTAAAGATGAATTAAGTCTGAAAATGCTATAGGCGGCCATTTTAGGAGATGGCATATATTTTTTAGTCTTGTGCGAATAGTGGATTTTGAGTTCGAAGCGAATTCGAAGCGAATAGTGGTTTTGGCCGAATATTTTCGATTCGAATATCGAATAGTTTTTCCACGCCTTTCACTACCATTGCATAATGCTTAGACGAAAACCCAGCTAAACCTGTGAAGGTTATTCCACTTGTTCATTTATAAGCTAAGTTTAATCTATCTATATTTATGAACTGTGACCTCAGAAGGTCTGGTGTCTTGGGATGACAAGTAAACGACGGATTTGACATAAAATGAATCCTATAGAGATGGCCAACTATACCAATTGAGTGAATTTACAAATCTTGCTATATAAAATATTCTTTCTTTAATCTCGAGTTAAAAAAGAATGAATCGCGCATGATGAACACAGGTTGTAAAAGCATCTCTGCCTAACATAGTATACTCTTGCATAAAAGTTTAATTTTGAAACTTTTACTACAATGTAGATATACACATTCACAAAGTTTCCATTTATTTTCAAATACAGTCGGCACGGGTGCACCATCCCGCTTTGAATGTATGCTTTTCTTCCAAGCACGCAATTACGATATTGTTCATCGCGGCGGGTTACTCCGTTAAGTGCGCTTCTTACCGAGCACCGATGTAATGCAGAGAAGCAACACCCGCGGAAGCTCACTTCCGCGGGTTTGGCTTCTCCGCAGCGCACCGGTGCTTGGTAAGAAGCGCACTCAACGGGGCTAACCCGCCGCAATCAACACTTCGAAAAACGCGAATAGTGCAGTTCTTTTCGAAGCGAATATCGAATAGTGTATTATTCGGAACTACTATTCGAAATTTCGAATATTCGCACAACCCTAGTATTTTTTATTTTGCAAATCTGCGAAACCCGTCGTCTAGTTTAGAACTGGAAGTGGTTGGGGGCTATTTGCACACTGGTGCCACCATGTTTCAACTCACGCGGGAAAGTGCGAATACACCTACTTTAAACGACTTAATGTTCACAGGCTCGAATTTTCATAAATCAAGCCAAATTTGAAAATGTGGAATTGGTCGCGAGTTCTAATTTTCACGAATTGAAAGAACCAGAAGGTGTAAAATAAACTTCTTCATGTGACCTTCATTTTGGACTTATTGCATTATTTTCTTTAAAATAATTTTCATATTTAGTGTTACTTATAGAATGTATGTAATAATCACGTTAGAACCTTTGCACGCATAATTTTCCATTGTTAGATTGTTGCTCAAGGAAGCACACCTCAATGCAGCTTCCGAATGTTGACATTTTGCCCAAATTGTTCGCGGGACCTATTTTTTGCAGATCGTAGGCGATTTGCAGAAATTTGCAAAATTGGGTCTTTGTGAAAATTATATTGTTTACAGTATGTCTGCATGACCACATTAATTTCTTCTTGCACAAGATTAAATGTACTGGCAGCTGTCCTTAAATATATCTCCAAAACATTTCCAGTTTGGGATAAAAAAAGCGAGGGAAATTAGATGCTGCCTGTTTAGACGGCGAGTGCTTAATCTGCCTTAGAGGTATGGTGACACTGATTCATGCCGTGAATGAAAATTTTATTCAGTATATTATACTGCTGACCTGAGGTTTTGGACACACAGTCTATGTCAAAAACTCCAGCTTTACCATACAAGTTACCACAGCGGCGCTACCGAGCTGGAGCCGGAAAATTCCTACATGGGGTGCTTCAAGCGTTGCCGCGCCTTTGAAATTAGACTTTTGGAAGCTACCCATTCCAACATCAAGGGGTAGACAGAAGTTTTTATCCTCATTTCTAATTTTGAAACGTGACTTTACAGCTAGGCCAATGACAATTGTGCATTTCCTTGTCAGCATTGTGTGCAAAATGCTGATGCCAACTGTTTTTTTGTCCTCATTTTTGTGCACTTCATTATCAGTATTTCTTATTCTTTACTGATAAACCGTTCAAGTAGCGTTTTGTTTTCTTCCTTGAAAAAATGCGTTGGTCTCAATTTTCTGGAAAGAAAACATTCCTTTCGTCAGCTGTTTTTAGGTCACTTAAGTCACGTACAACCTCGGTTTTCTGCAGGCAAGATAATCCTCTCAGCGCTCCCCTCTCTTAAGCTGCGAGGGGAGCCAGGATGGGGCAAGGTAAAATGTGGAGAGGTTATAGGAAAGGGGAAGCGGGCAAGAGTGGAAAGGACAAAGTGTACGTCGGTCTTTAAAGGGACACTGGCACCCCCAAAAAATGTTTTATACTTTTTGCCGGGCAATTCATTATGGTGTCAGAAGACTACCCAATCAATATTTTGCTACAGCGTCACGTATATTTTTTATAAAGTCAGAAAATGCAACTGCTCGAAACCGAAACCATAACTGGACTGGGGAGGAAGGAGAAATATAGAGTAGGAGGAAGTTACCATAACTCACGTGACTGTGCAACTTTTTTTTTCAGTCAAACGTATTTGCACTTTTGTAAAAGCCACAAAAATGGGCAGCATATTTTTGTGTATTTTTACTAGTATTGGGTCTTTGCCTGTGATGACCCACGACCTTGATTATCTTTGGTGGTTGCGTCTAAACCATAGAGAACGGCACGTGAAACCATGAGACTCTCGATTTTATCATTAACTGGAAAAACATTTCATTTGATTTCTCACATCGTGTGCTGAAATGAGTCGAAGCTTTTGAAATGCTCCGAATCATTACCTGCCCACTAAAATTGCTTAATGGAGGATGTTCTGCCCCTCGTAAACAGGTACAGGGTTGCTGTCACAGCTCAGTCTGGACGTTCCGTTCTTTGAACCTAAGCTCCCGGTGCCCGCGGAGTTTGATGCTGGTCCCGAGTTTCGTGACTTCATCCTGAGGAAACTGATCAATGCAGAGAACGCGTCCTACAGGGCAGAACAGTTCGCAAAGTTGGAGGTTAGTTTTGTGGCATCCTTCAGCGTTTTGTGGTCTCACTCATTCTCTCAAAACTTATCAGGGTGTGTCGCTACACTGACTTTGATGATAAGTCGCACAAACATCAGAGTATTGTATGTAGTACTTCCATATAGAAGCCTACCTGAAAAATATTTTTAGCAGTTCTGAAAGCCTTTTTATTTATTTTCACTTGTCAATGGAAAAGGGAGGAATCCTGTGTATGAACGTTGATACAGAAAATAACTCACAAGGGACGAAAAAGTGCATTTGGGAGAACTCCGATAACCCTTTGGTTATGATCACACTTTTTTTTTTCTTAATGTATATACTTGAGAAGGATAATTCACTCACCCTGTTATTCATTTAGTTGTGAAGACATGAATGCTCACAATTGATGGTCGTAGGAGGAACAACAAAGTTAGGCGTTTCAAACTGGATTCAAAGAACCCTAGGCCATCCTGAAAGACAGCTGAGGAACCCCTTCCTAGCATTTCCTAGCAGTTCCTAGAAATATTTTTAACAGCTCTTTACACCCTAGGAAATATTTCTGAATGCATGACTGAAGCATTTGAACTCTCTTAACTGGTGAAAGCACTTTGGGATATGGACTGTTCAGGGAATTTGACTGTGATGTACCTGCGAGTTTACACAGGGAACTCTGGACTTTATGAAACTTAGCGTGAGAACTCATGCAACAAGAGAATTTGTTTGCTTTATGAAAGTGAAGAGGTAACAAGGATCACACATGATGGTAAATGCTTAGAGATAAAAAGGAGATAAAAACGATATGTGAGGCAGAAAAAAAGAGGGATGTTGACTGTCCCCTTTTGTTTTGTCTTCTTTTTACACCCTAGTCTCAGGGTTCAGCGTCAAGTTCAATATGCAGCAGCTTGCCCGCACTCTAAGAATTTTTTTCGTTTAAGAACCGCATCGCTGTCGCAGGCACGCACACGATGCTCCCTGCTCCAAACGCTGCACGACCAGCTCCAAGCCAAGACACAGGAGTTCTCCGGTGCGGTGAACTTTGTGACGGACGACGGCCTGATGGTCGGGCTCGATGCCACCTGCGGGGTGGGGGAGCAGCAGAACGGCTCGGCGTCTGCCACAACAACGGCAGCGGGGGCGAGTTTCTTGGATGGCTTCTTTCGCAAGGCACTGAGCGTCAAGATCCGTAGCCAATCCGTTGAGTCTAACCTGGCCAAGCGGTCCTCGTCGAGTGCCAGCAGCAGCAGCCTCACCAACACCGTCATCGGGGAGAACACACCACTGGCCACGGCGGTGCGTATCATGCATAGGATTCGCCTCTTTTTGTGTGGAGTTTAGAAAAACAATCTGCAGATTCCTATTGTAATTCATTTATTTCTTGAAGAACTGGAGTTTTCGTGGACTGACTGTCACTACTAGTTGCGGTTAGTTGTAACATGGAAAGCTTTCTTTCACTGCAACCTCAGCTCGTCCTTGGCACACAGCTTACGGGAACAGATGTCAGACGTGTGTTACTGTAATGGCTGCTCTCATAATTGCGCATATGTATAGCAGAAGAGGTAGAGCGCATGAAATGCAGTCACTCGGGTGGAGATGGGAACTGTTACTTTATTATACCTGTGTTAAGAAATGGGGTTTTCGGTCAAGGCGTTTCATTTCTAATTGTGCTTTTAATTTTTTTGGTAGCCTGCTGGTGTGGTTTTTATATTTCCAGATATTTTTGTCTTCTTATGCTAAGAATGCCACATGAAACCGAGTGCTCAATGCTAATTTTTCATTTGTTTGCGATCTCATCAGACACCCAAGGCACAGAGCACCCGAAATGTCAGCCAAGGATCTCCATCGCAAGCATCTACTCGCAGGTGCGTACGTCGGATGAGGTTTTCCTTCATTTTTCTCTCTCTCTCTCTTTCATCCAAGACTGACAGCATCTGGTGAATGAAAGTTTACAGTGTTGACACCAATCCAGCTTTCATACTAAGATTTAGAGCATCAATTAATTCGATGTCAAAGATAAAAGCTACATAAGCTTATACTTTTTATTGCATTTTAATTTGAAAGGGTAGTGGGAGCATCAAAATTTTCCACTTAGGTTAGTATCCCAACTTAGCACTTTTCACCACTATAGTACTTTAGATGACAGTCGTTCAATATTAAGAGAAAAACAGAAAACCGGCAATAGCAATTGCTTGCTTACAGTGTCGTGGAGTGTACATATCAGTCAGTGCCTAGCAAAGTGATGGCCAATGGTGGTGCCGCTCATCCTAAACCAAGCAGGAATCGGTCCACCATCCGACCTTTACAGCAGTCATCACTGTGGGCCACAACTAGGGTGTTTAGTCAGAGTAATTATCTACCTATAGACCGACTTCAGAAAAGGGTGAACTAGCAACTCAAGGTTCGGATTGCAATACTTGCTTTCAAAATCTCTGCAACACATCAAGCAGCACTGGGGGGCGCTATACGTTTTGGGCATCGCTTCCAGGGCAAAGCATGTGATTAGACCAGAAGCAAAATGCCCGACAATGCCATGACTGGGGCAAAACTCAAGCCGCATGCTGACACAGTACTTAAATGTTCCCTTTGTAAAGAATTTGTAAAAACAGTGTATTTGTATTAAAAAATAGTGTTGTGCGAATATTCGAATTTTCGAATAGTAGTTTCGAATAGTACTCTATTCGATATTCGCTTTCGAGAGCAGTTGTAATATTCGTGCTTTTCGAAGTGTTCGCAAACTCACGGTCGCAAGTTTGTTTACTGTCTAAAGACCAGAAAGAAACGATATCTCAAATCAAGAATACTCACACATTCGGCGAAATTATATAAATATTATGGTGGGAACTTTGAAATATATTCATCGTAATTATTTCAACTTGTTTAATAACGGCCAAAAGAAACCGAGCAACGAACTCCAGAGACGCCTGCGCCATCTTCGCCAATCTTGGCGCCTTGGTTGCCAGCACTTTTTTCTCATTTCTCAACACCGCCGCGTCCAGACGTAAATTTAGAAAAACAAGTTTAGGATAAAAAAATCAGCAGAACCCATCCTTTGGGAATGATTATCTACGTTAATGCGAATAGCATCAAACGGTGCGGAGTTATGCGCGTTCGTCAGGTGGCCGGCACACTCTAGATACGCCAGCCCACTCTTGAAGCGATACTAAATTTGTTGACACTTTCACAGCCCTGCGCACGATCTCCGCAGCCCAGCACGTGCGTTTGTGTCACTTAGGAAGGCGAGCAAAGCACGCGCCATACGCACAAACACTCAAAATGGTACCGACCAGACTTTCTGGTGTCTCAGCTAGTCTCAACCAACGGTACTCTAAACGGTTGTTTATATCTTTACCATAGGACGCGTTACAGCGCTGTCACAGCTACCGGTGCGCGCGCGTTCCATGCACGAGGGCTCATTCCGCTCTCGTGAGGCTGAGCACGGCCGCTACATCACCCTCTCCCGAGCGCGGGAGAGGGTGCATGGAACGCGCGCACCGGTAGGTGTGACAGCGCTGTAAAGCGCGTCCTATGGTAAAGATATAAACAGGTGTTTAGAGTGCGTTGAATGACTGCCTTCATAGCTCTGTGGTTAGCGCGTCTGCCTGCTGGATCAAAGGGTCAACGGTTCGAATCCCAGCCGGCGCCGGTCTTTTTTATTTATTTATCGACCCGCGGCGTAAGAGGTTAGATAGCCAGATAGATAGATACATAGATAGACGAAAAGTGCGTGAAGTATCCAAAGAATGCTATTCGCATTAAAAAATCAGCAGAACCCATCCTTTGGGAATGATTATCTACGTTAATGCGAATAGCATCAAACGGTGCGGAGTTATGCGCGTTCGTCAGGTGGCCGGCACACTCTAGATACGCCAGCCCACTCTTGAGGCGATTCTAAATTTGTTGACACTTTCACAGCCCTGCGCACGATCTCCGCAGCCCAGCACGTGCGTTTGTGTCACTTAGGAAGGCGAGCAAAGCACGCGCCATACACACAAACACTCAAAATGGTACCGACCAGACTTTCTGGCGTCTCAGCTGGTCTCAACCAACGGTACTCTAAACGGTTGTTTATATCTTTACCATAGGACGCGCTTTACAGCGCTGTCACAGCTACCGGTGCGCGCGCGTTCCATGCACGAGGGCTCATTCCGCTCTCGTGAGGCTGAGCACGGCCGCTACATCACCCTCTCCCGAGCGCGGGAGAGGGTGAGCTAGCGGCCGTGCTCAGCCTCACGAGAGCGGAATAGCCCTCGTGCATGGAACGCGCGCGCACCGGTAGCTGTGACAGCGCTGTAAAGCGCGTCTATGGTAAGATATAAACAAGCGTTTAGAGTGCATTGAATGACTGCCTTCATAGCTCTGTGGTTAGCGCGTCTGCCTGCTGATCAAAGGGTCAACGGTTCGAATCCCAGCCGGCGCCGGTCTTTTTATTTATTTATCGACCCGCGGCGTAAGAGGTTAGATAGCCAGATAGATACATAGACGAAAAGTGCGTGAAGTAGCCAAAGAATGCTATTCGCATTAAAAAATATCTTTAGAAATTTTTCATAACATGCATAATTGCTCAGAAACTTTTATTTCCGATAAAACTCATAAACACGGTTTCAAAACATTTAAACTCTAATTTTACGAAGGAATATTATATTATTACAGCGACAAGGTGAGTGAATGACATCGACATTGTCAAAATGACGGCAGCTAAGTTGGTTGGCAAGGTGGACAAACGACAGCGCGAGAAGTCCAGTTTGGAAGTATTTCTGTAAACTTCCCTCTAAAAACGGCTAAGTTTTTTGAACAGCAAGTATTCGATATTCGATTCGAAAATATTCGACCAAAATCACTATTCGCTTCGAATTCGATTCGAACTCAAAATCTACTATTCGCACAACCCTATTAAAAAAGCTTAACCTGAATGCCCTCGAAAAAATTGACAGGGTTTTTCTCACCACAAAAATAAACTATGCATAGCCAAATGCTCATTCTTTGCCCAAAGGTAGCACTAGAGCTCTGAACCAGATATCAGTTTCAGCACAAACCAATATTTTATTCAAAATTTGTGTGATTTTTGAAAAATTACGATGAGAAAATGGTGGCTGACGGAGCTCTTGGATACGTGGAGCTCTGTGGCGTCAGAAACCAAAAACGGGCCCCATTTTTCTATTGAAATTTGCAGAAAATCACTTATAACTTTTCAATAAAATATTGGTCCATGCTGGAACCTTGGTGTCTGGTTTGGACCTTTAACGCTACCTTTCAACAAAACAGCGGCGTTCCGCGATGTAATTTTTTTTTTGAGACACCCTGTATACACCTTTCAAAAAACGCTTCTAGGCCGC
Source organism: Ixodes ricinus (assembly GCA_037355805.1). NCBI lineage: Eukaryota > Metazoa > Arthropoda > Arachnida > Ixodida > Ixodidae > Ixodes > Ixodes ricinus. The sequence goes on from JAZHYW010021924.1 coordinate 10,119, forward strand.
CGCCATGTATGCTGATGCTGATGCGGCTAGTGCGACTCTCGCGCCCTCTATCAGCTAGAAATTTTCTGCCACTCTCTGGGCTGTGAAGACCCAGCTCAGCGCGGTTCTCTACCTGTGTTTTTGCGGTTTTGCATTCGACGTTTTCTCGCCCCTCTTGAAAGTTTCCACTTATTTCTTTTTTATGCGTGCGCTACCCTTTTTGTGTTATCTTCCATTGTGAGAAATAAGGCTGGTAAGTGCCTGCCCCTTGATATTCACGTAAACGAAGGAGGTGAAGGACGATCGAACGACCCTCGGCACGCGATTTTGCGAACATTGTTCTCCCCCTCCCAGAGATAATCCGCGTAGAATCCTCAGTCATCTCCGAAAATAGTTGTCCGGGTTGGGGTGGGAAACGGGTCCAGTTGCGTTCGTTCCTTTGACTTGGTGCTGTTGTGCGAAAAGGAAGCTCTCCACGAAACGTGCCCCAAAGCGAAGTCATCTAGGATTCTCGTCCATTCGTCAAGATGTGACTGTTCGTTGACTGTGACTGTGTTATTTGAGATCTTTCTCAAATAAATTCTTTTCGGATAACGCTGCATCAGTAGTGGTACGTACAATATATTGTTCGGAATGTTAACACTTTCTAAATTGTATGTCACGTGTCCTATCCACCGGTAAACACGTTATTTGTGAGCGTGAAAAATGCATGCCTTTCGGCTCTTTTCTGTTGTAATTTATTTTTTTGACAGCTAAGCGCTTTGTCGTTTGTCATGCGGCGAATCGCGCGGAGCCGTCAAATTTATCGTAAAAGACACAACAAAAACTAGAACTATACATTCAAGTCGCATTAATTCTGTCGCGCGCGTACCCAACAAAAATAGTTTATAAGTTTTTTATTGCTTTCTTTTCTTCTTTGAAATGTGATACAATGCTTTCTCGATGACCTCGGAAAATACATTGCACCATGAAAAACAAAATACAGCGGAAAAACGACAATTTAGCACGCAAGCATTGTGACACGAAACTCGCGCCTGCGCAAGCTGCGCCTCTCGAAATCACAGCTCCACTCGGTTAGGGTTAGCAGGGCATGCAGAGGTGAAAGTCTGGCCTCAAACCCAGTGGCTGGGCATCAAAAGACAGTTTGCTGCCCCTGGGGTCGAGTGTTTCTTGGAAAGGTGTATAGGTACACGCTGTTTACAAACAATTCCGTGCTTGCCCACAGAGCGCAGAAACCAGATTCGCGTAAGGTGAAGCTTCTGAGCATGCTCCGTGGCAACAACAGCGCTTCGCAGAGCGTGACGTCAGCGCCGCGTACTGGTCTATATGGGATAGAAGATAGCTCTTGGTATTCAAAATATGCCTGGGGGACGCAAGCTGCTGCTTAATTGAAGAGGCTTCAGCCTTTAAATTCATCCAATTTAATGGGATTGATGACAGCAACGTTGCTAGGCTTGACCCATTATGGGTAGAAGTTAACTGTCCATACTAAGGCTGCTGCTAGATGGCACAATCTACCCCCCCTGTATGACGGGTTTATCTATCATTTGTCCATTTGATCCGTTGATCCGTTGGGATAGAAGGCACAGCAACCTCGTTCACGCACCCATCCACGCAGGCTGGACTTCCCGACGGTGACCTCGCTGCTGGGCATGAGCCGCCGGCGCCCAACAGCAGCCCCACCACACCGGTGTCGAGCCCGAGACCCCGCCCCCGCTGTCCAAGGGCCAGCCGCACCAGCAGCAGTCCGGCACTGCCGGAGTCGACACCTCTAGTCTCAACAGCGTGGAGTCCGACCTGGGCCTCAGCGCTGTCCCTGCGGCCGAGGTCCCTCCCTGCCGGACCTCAGGGACGCTGCTGCTGCCCTGCACCTCTGCCCCGGCCACGGCTGCCCTGGCACAGGCGGCGGCTCTTGGGAGGGTGCTTATCAGACACCTTCCCCCACGGTGGTTGGTCATGCTGCACGTTGCATGGGGGGATCCACATATAGAAAGAACCCCAAATACGAAGAAAAAAACGCATATTGCTTGAGACAAAAAAAAATATAAAGAGGAGGAACAGCTGCCAGTGGCTTTGTAACCCAAATTCAAATTCTTTATTTCTTTCTCTCCATTTGGAGAAGGGAGCTTGCACAGTACCAGTGCTCCATCCATTGGGGCTTTTGGATTGGTTGGTTGCTGCCAAACCCATCGGTGTGTCTAGCAATACGTA
>JAZHYW010021925.1:0-11256 GCA_037355805.1 Ixodes ricinus
TGCAAAGAAAAGAAAAGTGTATTTTTAAACAGTCTAATTGGGACAAGCATATGCCGCAAAACAAATCTTCCCGCGAAAAAATTAATTTTTCTAGAGCCCATGTTTACGCCACAGGACGTAATTTAGTCGGGGTCACAACTTCTCCACATTTGAAACTCCCGCTCTTTCGACGCAGCGCGCGGAGTGGCTGTAATACGTCACTCCGTGAGGTATAGGAGCCACTCCGTGACGTATAATACCAACTTTGTGGCGCGCGATTTAAAACGGACGAAATGGCACGCAAACTAAAATCCAGTCTCGCGCAATAAATATTGCTGTAAAAAATGTTGTTTTTGGTGGAAAAATTGTTTTGTGACATGCTTGTCCCAATTAGGCTGTTTAAAAATACACTTTTTTTCTTTGCAGTTACCCTTTAAGGAGGGTAAGGGCGAGGAAAATAAAGGTGGGAGAGGAGGAAGCAGACGCAATTCTTGTGAGGAAAAGGGGTTTCCTCCTCCTCTTGCCAGCGTTGCGTCCCCCTTCCTCCTCTCCCACCTTCCTTTCCCTCGCCTTACCTTCTTGAGTTCTCACCGAATATAGTAGCCTAGTTTTCTACCCCCTCTGAACTATGCGTGTGGCACCCTCAATTTTTGTGTCGTGCGATACCCAAAATTTCGAATGTGAGTTGAACAGCATTTGGTATTCAATTCAATCCCCAATGCATTTAACTGTCAGAAAATTGATGTAGGTTAAACCTCAATGTAACGTAAGCTTGATCTAGTGACATTTGGGGTATGATTCAAGTTTTTTCGTAATCCGTTCCTACTTATCAATGGCTATCTTTTCAGATCAGCACGGTAGTTAATGGTCAGATCAGCAACTTAACACATGTAGACTGTGATTCTCGTAAAAATTAAAATGTACAGAACGGAATGAGCGGCAATGCAAGTTGGTCGGCTAGATGGCAAGTTACTGTTCATGAAGATTCTGCCAAAGTGAAAATGGGAAGGACTACAGCCACCAAGCCAAACACCAACGTGCAATGAAAAGGCGTAAAAATGCTGAAATACGCTAGTCATCTTCAAATAAGGAATATTTGCTTGAAGGTACAGTAGTGTGTAAATAAACAGAACGTAAGTGAGCTGGTGTATATTCAAACATTTTTGTGAAAAACCCGAGACTGAGGTATTGACAGACGACGACAAGGAAAAGAAGGAGAATGTCTCAAACACAGCTAAACCTTCGTTGAGGACAGAACCCTTTTTGTTTTCCTTTTTCTTTTGCCGTTGTTGCTTCGCCCATTTTTTTCTTTTTTTTCTTGCCTTCCTTTTTTTTTTTTTTGCTGCCTGAATTTTAGTGAGCTCTTTGTTTGTTGCTTGCTGACTTTTTTCTGTGGATCAAGAGATTTCTTTTTATGCGTCAAGCTTTTCCGTTTTTTTGTGTGTGTTTTTTTAATTATTTTTGTGTTTCGTTGTTTATGCTCTGTGGAGGTTCCATCCAGGCGCATGTAGGCGCGGCTGTGTGTTTGTGGTCTCCGTCAACTATGCTCTACTGTATTTAAGCGGCTCTATGATGTTCTATTGGATAAGCCCCCATTTGTCACAGTACCTTCGGTGTTAGCAGAGACGCCAGGAAGTTTCAACTCGAGCCTAATTTAACATATATATTGAATTATTAATATATTGAACTATTTTACAACCCCCTTTGAATTCGATATATCCGGGTTTGACTCTGAAGTTGTTTATGAAACAAAAAAACAACACTGAAGCCCCAGCACAGCGAACAACAAATGTGACTGCGCCAAAATGTGGAAGCCATAGTTCTAGAATGTGCACTACTTTTCTCGAACTTATTAGCGCTCCCTCTTTGGATGGATGTCATAGTGGTCACAGCCGGCTTGAGTCTGCACTTGCAGCGCTCTTGAGAGCTGTTCCAGCTGCGGAAGGGGATACCTCGGCTCGCAGCATGCGGCTTATGAAGTATTCTGAGAATAAGTGAGAATGTTTTATGCGATACTACCGTAAAATACCAGAGCAAGCGCCACTCAAACTTTGGAGATAATCGCAAAAATGGGGGATGGGCGCTTTTCCGGTCATCAATTTTACATATAAATGTCACTGTGCGTATTTTCTCAGATCTTACAGATTTGGGAATGGGCGCTTAATGTGGAATGGGCGGATGAGCGGTATTCTACAGTAGTTCTCTCGGCTCGCAGCTCGCGCTAAAGCGCTTGCTGACGTGGCTGGCTTCCATTGCTCTCCCCGGGAGATGCATTTTTTTCTCCCTTAAAAACAAGGGTAAAAGATAAGCTTTTCCTGGCACTGTACCGACAGTCTACTGCAGAACACAAGTTGTCACCCCTTTGCGAAAGGAACTTTGAACCTTGAATCTGTGAAAAAAATAATCTCGATCGCTGGCGCGCGGGCCGGAGCAACCTGGGAAAGCCGCTTCTCAGCTGCCCGGGTGGCTCGTCCGCCTGCCCTCGGTGACTTTTCATGGGTTGGGAAAAGTAGGGATTTGCAACTGCTGGACGGAGGAGGAAAGTTTAACTGTGTGAGTGAGATATCATTGTCCGAAGACGCTCTAGACCGAACTTGCGAATTGGTCCGAGCAGACGCTTTAAAATGTGTCGACGTAAAAATGATGCGTTTGCGTGGCCTGCTTTAATAGCTTTGGTTTAGAGTGCATGTGCCTCTTCCTAAACATGGGGAGAAATATTCTTTGGTTGCAATGTTGAACTCTTTACTTTGTCACAAACACTGGTGAAAAGGCATCTTCTTTACCCTTTCTGGAAGTAACAAATGATGCCGTGTGCACTGCCAGCTCTCCCGAGAGCATTTTGGTCATGTCAACTTCTTGCTGCTGTCTGCTGCAGGGACCTGGCAAAGACAAGCTGGTGTGCACAGTTCGAGATGAATCAGTGGCTCCCTCTCTTCAGAGGTTGGGTGGACATTGCACGCTTCCCTGGGTGCTCTTGCATTTGGGGGATCTTTTATCTTGCCCTTAAAGGGGCATTAAAGAGGAGTTTCTGAAATTGTTTATTTATGCTCATAACTCAACCTACGGCCTCGAAGCATTCTAGAAAGTCATACCCTTTCCCTCACAATGTGCGAAGAAACAAAAGCAATAGCTGTAGCACGGTCGCGCAATGCAGGTGCAATGGTGCCGTCATGTATCTGAGGGACGGAGGTGCGGCCGTTGCGTTGAATTCTCATAGCCATCGTGGTTGGCGTCGTGTATGCCACCGACGACCGTCACAAGTGCTCGGCGATCCGTGAAGAAAGTGTGTAAGCGCAGTGGAAGTTTCTAAAACACAGTCGCTACATTATGTGTAGCGGCTGGATACTGCTGAAATGGGATATCGCATAATGTGAGGAATGTTTGGAAGCAGCTGTTTTGAGCAGACAACAGAAAAATTCTCCCTTCGTCGTGCCATTTTTGGCAACGCTGGGGCTGCCCTCTTCGCTGCTTTCACGCTGCACGGCCGGCAGAGAGTCCCGACTTCCCTCTCCTTGTGCCATTTGAGGAGAGAAAAAAGGGATTTTTTCATTTTCCACGCGCGGCAACAACAGCCTGTTAGGACGAAAGCTCTGTAAAGTGTCGCCCATAAAGCTGTCGCTTTAAAAACCCAAGATTAGATTGACATGCCATCCGATTTCCCCTATTAGAACAAGGATCAAAAGATTGCAACACACGCACATTCTTTTATGATTCGGTGCAGAAACCAGCAGGCGCCATCGGACATGCAACAGCCAATCGCGATCAGTTGCTTCCTGCGTGGCAAGAGGACAGACCAACTACAGATTGATTTTCTAATGGGTGCAGTTGGCTCTCAGGAAAGCGATCACTCGTGATCGGCTGTCGCACATCTGATAGCGCCCTCTGGTTTCTGTGCCGAATCATAGAAAAACAGGCTAGTCGGCTGTCTTTAGTCCGATTTTAATAAGTAAATCGGATGCATATCAATACTGACTCGGTTTTTTAATGCGAAAGCATTGACTGTCCCATAGAGCGATGCCGGCAGTGTCTGCGGCAGCGAAAAACGGCACCTAATTTTTCATTTTCCCATTATCTGAGCGAAGCTCCTAGAGTTCCATTGGCTGTGACGCGTCATATCAGGTGCTTCGTCACAGAAGTCGGCGAGGCCACTTTCGAGGTCAAAGCAAACGCTTCCTCCTCAAAAAATAAAACAAAAAAAAAAAAATCAGCAGAACCCATCCTTTGGGAATGATTATCTACGTTAATGCGAATAGCATCAAACGGTGCGGAGTTATGCGCGTTCGTCAGGTGGCCGGCACACTCTAGATACGCCAGCCCACTCTTGAGGCGATTCTAAATTTGTTGACACTTTCACAGCCCTGCGCACGATCTCCGCAGCCCAGCACGTGCGTTTGTGTCACTTAGGAAGGCGAGCAAAGCACGCGCCATACGCACAAACACTCAAAATGGTACCGACCAGACTTTCTGGCGTCTCAGCTAGTCTCAACCAACGGTACTCTAAACGGTTGTTTATATCTTTACCATAGGACGCGCTTTACAGCGCTGTCACAGCTACCGGTGCGCGCGCGTTCCATGCACGAGGGCTCATTCCGCTCTCGTGAGGCTGAGCACGGCCGCTACATCACCCTCTCCCGAGCGCGGGAGAGGGTGAGCTAGCGGCCGTGCTCAGCCTCACGAAGCGGAATGAGCCCTCGTGCATGGAACGCGCGCGCACCGGTAGCTGTGACAGCGCTGTAAAGCGCGTCTATGGTAAAGATATAAACAACCGTTTAAAGTGCGTTGAATGACTGCCTTCATGGCTCTGTGGTTAGCGCGTCTGCCTGCTGATCAAAGGGTCAACGGTTCGAATCCCAGCCGGCGCCGGTCTTTTTTATTTATTTATCGACCCGCGGCGTAAGAGGTTAGATAGCCAGATAGATAGATAGATAGATACATAGACGAAAAGTGCGTGAAGTATCAAAGAATGCTATTCGCATTAAAAAAGCCACAGCAGCGCAGATGCATTGTCTTTTACAGAATACGGCTTGGGGCCGCTCAAGGTCAAAGTGGATGCGCTTCAGAATTAAAACTACAAAAAGCACAGCAACGTAGATGCAAAGTCACGGAAGAGCTTGGAGCCGGCGGGGTTCGCCACGCCTGTGCAGCGGGGAGTGGGATATCACCGCCGGAGCGCCGTGTGAAAAAGGAAGAAGTGGCGTGCTGCTTGTAGGAGATGCGCTACGTGTACAGGAATGCTTTTGCATTCCTGCATGGAAAGAGTTTTAAGTGTCCTCTTGTCATGTTTTCCAGAATGCCTGGGAGCCTGTGGGTTGAGTTATGACCATAGATAGACATTCTTGGAAACCACTCTAGTGCCCCTTTGATGATGGCTGATGAACCTCTTCTTTCCTTTCAAAATCCTTGCAACAAAGCAGCACTACAGCCTACAGGCCTCACTGTGGTGCATCAGTGATTGGCTCTGATATGCTAAAATAGTGCTAAAACACAACCTCCACTTAGATATGTGCAGAGTATCGCAGGAGCTTCCGTGCCCTGGGGAAGCTACCGTGAGGTTCACTGGGAACAGGAGTTTGAGATCCCATGCACTAGGTGATCTTTTTTTTTGTATTCTTACGTAAGATGTAATTGGTGCTTTTTTATTTCAGAGTGAAAATAGTGATTTTCATCTTGACATGGGTGAATCTGTTAAAGTGTCTCACTGCATGTGTCCATATCTAAGGATGTGCTAATATTTTTCTTTTTTTTACATTGAAATAAATGAAAATTGAATTCCACCCTGCTAATAATTTTGAGTAATGTAAAATTAATTTATAATATTAGAGCTAGAGTGAGCAAACCAAGCAATATAACTGTGGGCTAAAAGAAAAATGCATTTCAACTTTTTGCTTTGCTCTGCCTATTTTTTGAACTTTTTTGTGTGAGCCCGAAAAAGGTAATGACAGGTTTTAAAAGTGGCTTTATTATTTGAGGTGGTTTGGCCATCCTGCACATTTAAATGAAGGCAAATCAAAGACCCACCCTGACGTGCCTGCTTTAATCGAATGCAAAACCAAAGCATCGTCGCAAACAAATTTAGAATTTTGCATAAATCTAGAAAGATAATTATAATCACTAAAACAGAAAAGTATTACTATTACAGCATTTTCAGCATTGGACCGACATTGAAATGTCAACGAGGGTTTCTTGTGCGTGGCCGTGTATTAGTTCAAACTCGTAACTGGCGTCTTTGTCTTGCGCCAGATTCACCCGGTGCAACGCTGAAGGCGTCGAACATCACTGAAGAGGGACTACCCCTGCTGACGCTGTCAACCGGCAAGACGTATCTTTTCAGCAAGGATTTGTGTTCATGGTGGGTCAAACTCGCCAGGCTAACACACTTCATAGAGAGTGTACTACGGGATATTTTACACAGTGTGGGCCACAGTTTTTTGGCAAAATATGCATCACACTAAAGTACCGTAAAATACCGGGCAAGCGCCCACTCAAGGTTTGGAGATAATCGCAAAAAATGGGGGATGGGCGCTTGTCCGATCATCAATTTTTTGCATATAAATGTACTGTGCGTATTTTCTGGGATTTTACAAATTTGGCAATGGGGCGCTTAATGTGGAATGGGCAGATGCGCTGTATTTACGGTAAATGGCATCACTGTAAGAAATCGGTTTTAATAATATTTTTGAATCACGCAGCATTCTCCTTCAAACCCCCCCCAAAGAACATTTTATCTGTGCCAACAGAAAGCTGAAGTCTAGAAGTTGCATTCTTTAATCTAGGGAGCTCTCCGACTCTTCCAATCCTGAGGTATGCCTATCCTATCGCAGACTGCAGAGTCTTGGTGTTTATGCGTAAAGCAGTGCAGAAGCCTAGAGACTTTGTAAACAATGGTGCATGTGTTTGGGGCCATGAGTTAAAGCATAAATGTATGACGCAGGTCTTCCTATTAATACCCCTGTCAGACGGGCTAGTTTCTTCAGCCAAGTGCACTTCAGGTAACCGAATGTCACTTCAAATGTTTCAGTGCCACACAGGGATAAATTAGTGTCACTCGAAAATGATGACCTTAATAACGATGGGTAAAGTACTACTAGACACCTAAAATGTTAATCTCAGAAATATTTAGTCTCTTAAAGAAAATACATGTTTACAAGACAATGTTACGTTAATTGAAAATATTTATGTCAATTGGATGGTTCTGATTTATCATCACAAGCCAAGATAAAGACGAAGAAGCAAACTCGCTTCAAGTTGAGTATGTTCTTCAGGAAGAAGCCGTGTGGCACACTACACAGGTGATACTAAAGGCGAAGTGCACTCTGTTGGAAGTGCACTAAAATAGCCCGTCTGACCTGGGTAAAAGGAGACCCTGGTCTTGAAACACAAAGAAATTAAAAAACAAGTTATTTTTTTAGAACATTTTTTTTTCTTGATATTTACGTCTGCAAACATGTATAGTAAGTACTACACTCATGAAGTGCACATTTACATAGTTACATCGATTCAGGGTTTCATACCAGGCTTTTTGTGAGCATGTTTTGGACTCGATTGTAAGTCGACCCCCCACATTGCACATCAGCAAAAAAAAAAAAAAAAATCTTTAGATGCGCATTTTATTGCGAACACGTGCGAGCGGCAAAGTATCTGTTTCAAAAGCCGAGCCTCCAACACACGATCAATGCCTTCTGGCGTGCTTTGGCTGCGTATGCACGCGCGAGGCGCATGAGATGGCCAGGCGTTATCGAAACTAGGAAGTTCACGCTGGAGGCGGGACAACTGAAGCTGCTCACTGTCGTTCTCACTCCGTCCGCGACTAGACTACGACTCGTCCGCACTGGTGGTGTCAGTCCCGTCGTCATCACTGCTACGTTCTCCAAGCACGTCGTCGGCGTCGTCCAACGAAATCTCGCACTTCGCAAATGACAGCATCAACCGCACCTTCCGCGCTTGCTCGGCAATCGCGTTGGACGTTACGGGTAGGGACCGATTGCACACATTTGCGGCGTACGTTGCAAGCCTCACCTCCAACTCCGGGAGAGAAGCCTGTTCGTTTGTTGTCACAATTTTAGATCCCGCGCCATCGCAGACTCCACTGGAGCATCACCCGCTCCGACGGGTCGAACTTGCGTCCAACAGCGCAGTTGTTGATTGCTTCCGAGTGAAAATTGGCCATAAACGAGCACCGAAAACTTAAACTGCCCGGATTACGCGTTTCAATACAAATGAACGTAGTTAGCGCTCCAGCATGATCTCGTTACTCGATCAAACGACGTGCGACCGTGAATTGCGCAAAAACTGTGAAGAGAAGCCGCGGGGTGAGTGAGCCGTGAGGCTGTTCCAGCGGCCTCCGGAGTGGCTCTTACAAGAAGTGCCGCCACCCCCGGGAGTCGGGCGCGCCGTGCGCTGTTCACCGCCGTACATTCGGGTTAATTTGTGAATCGCTATCAATAATACTCGTTCGCGCAAATAAAAAATAATTAATTTGTAAAATGAGTGCACCAAATAGTGCAATGCTAGAGGTACAGCCGGCTGAACTCGTAACAAGCCGAGGTGTCCACGGATATCGTGATTGTTTCGTTTTTGCCGGCGGTGAAATGCTTTGGTTCGATTATAAGTCGACCCCCCCACTTCAGATTTTCAAAAATTGAAAAAAGGGTCGACCTACATTCGTGTAAATACGGTACAGTTGCCGATCGATTTTACGGACTTCGCAGGGACCGAGAAAGCGTCCGAATAATAAAGCAGTCCAAAAAATCAGCAGATTCAGAAACTTCCCTTTATTACGTCTAAGCGGGCTTTTAAAAGCCGTAAATAGTGCCTTGCTTCAGGTTGCGCCTGCGGCGCAAGCTTGTTTTAGGTTACGCCTCGTTTGCGTACGGCGACTTTGTTAGCTCAAGAATCGCTGGCTTCTTTTCTAGCGTTATGGCTAGAAGAGCAACGGATCGCCACCGCGATCTGTTGCTTCCTAGCAACAGATACGTGGTGGCGGACAAACAGTTGAGACATATTGACGTCCAAGCCAGCGTAGTCCAAGAAACGATTCACCGAGTCGAGATGAGAGGTGAGGGTGCGAGTCCATGACTGCAATGGCGAGTTAACAGCAAAATGGAAACAACAATGATAATAATGGCGCGCAGCTGGAGAAAAAGAGGCCGCATCTCCGCGTGGTGAATGATGTTGATTGGGGCAAAGCACGTGGTGGTGGTGATGATTTTGATTTTATTGTTCATAGGTAGTGCTGATGGTGCTGATTTTGTTGACTGCTCATAGGTAGTGCTGAGTTCCGGGATTGCGTTTCGACTTCATTATTACTACTTTATGGTCAGTGAAATGCAGAGCCATGTGGTTCTTGCTAGTAGATCAGCATGGATCCGCTAAAGCCGTGGGAACGCATCTCCACTGCTTAAGTCAACGGTCCATGTCAGAAAGAGAATATGTGGTATGGAACGTGGTTATAGCGCATTTGAGCATTTGACCGCGAAGCGCCCTCTCGTCTATAAACGTTGAGCCAAATGCACGCAAAGTTTAACGCGATTATATACGCATTTGACCGCAGTGCTCACCTCTCCTGTGTAGACGGTTGAGCGGCTACATGCAACGTTTCATCCATGACAGACAGATGGAGGCCTGGCAATCGAGTCGAGCACAAACACCAAATGTGATGGACAAGGCTAAACCCTAAGGAGCTTCGCCCAGGGGTGGAAGCGCTGCGCCAATTGCGCCACCCTGCGCCAATTCACTTCCCTGCGCCAGCCTGCTCCAAAACGCCAATTTCAGCTTTTTTTTTTTTTTTAAATTTAGCGGAAAACGGTCGGCCACTGGCCACCATGTGGTGTGTACTTTTGTTTAGGCGTCAGTGCGGGTGACTCGTACCAACTCGACTGGGGCTCCGAACCACGTGTAACCGCAGGGCGAGGCGTCGATTTTAGTTCATCGAGAGTGAGATGTCGATTTTGACTACAAAGAGCTTGATATACGAACACATCGGTTTGGTTTCGGGCATAGTTGGTTGGCGCGGTTGGAGCGCGCATGCAGTTGCCCGTGGTCCCGATTTGCCGTGATCGTGGGAGTTGGTGCCTCGGCACCGGTGGGCTACCTCGGCCATCAACATGAGCAGAAGTAAGTGGTCTTTACTAGCTTCACCTGTTATTTGGTAGCGTACCATATTTTGACGCTTAGCCGTTAAGAAACACGTACTATGTTAGTTACGTTTGTTTTTCTTTGCGAACGCAGTTAAGAAACACGCGCTATGTTAGTTTCGTTTGTTTTCTTTGCGAGCGCATGCACATGCGTCAACATGAGTAAAAATAAATGGTCTTTACTAGTTTTACCTGTTATTTGGTAGCGTACCATATTTGGACGCTTAGCCGTGAAGAATCGCGAGCACAGGCACATGCGTTCTCGAGCTCAATTTGTCTTGTCAAAACGAAACCGAAAACCATCATTGTGTGCGCGAATGTGCACGCTGTCGTGTGTTGTCTCCCGCCGTCAGACCACTGGCGAAAACAATACCCGCGATCTTAAGCGAGTTGGTTAATTGGCAGTGCTACACACTTTTTTGTTTCTTTCCTTTAGCGTGGAGGAGTGGGGGTTACATCAGAAATGCCGTACAACACTCCCGCGCTGCCGATTCCTGTCGTGAACGCACCTTAACTTGCTATAGCCACTCTAATCGTACAAGTTTCGGGTATAGGTGTATCTGGTTGGGGGGGGGGGGGGAGGGGATGGGGAGTAGGGTGGTGGGGTTGGAGTTGGGGTTGGGTAGAGAGAAGCTGGTGGGCTTTTTGTCGCGTAAGAAGGCAGCCTGCAGTGGTTTAGTTTTCTGGATACATGTTTACAATTGGTCTATTAAATAGACGGTTTTGTACTGGCGTGGCTCAAGTTGTGCTTTTATTGTCGGGGCCTCCCATATAAAGTCTGTCATGACTCTGCCTGCTGCCGGAATGGTTCTCAAAGCCTTTCCTTTGCATAAATTGCCAATATTCCATATTTCAATGCAATAGAAATAGAAAGGTATGTATGTATGTTGCTTGAAAATTATTCTGGGATGTGCATGCATATATATTTTGCTACATTTTCACATTTAGCAACAACAAATCACTTTTAGACACCTGTTTGACCTCCGTGACCTGCTCCAAAACCTACTTCTACGGCTACAAAACTTACTTTTGCTGCTCCCGAGCTGCTCTAAAGCGAGCCTTTTACTGCTCCAAAACTGCTCCAAAGTGGGACTTTTGCTGCTCCCAGCCCTGCTACAAAGGCTCTAGCCCGCTTCCACCCCTG
>JAZHYW010021927.1:0-44666 GCA_037355805.1 Ixodes ricinus
CGTACATGTATCTACACCGGAGTGTCCGTACACCAAAATGTCCATACTCCAAAACATCCATGCACCAAAAAGTCCTACACCAAAACATCCTACACCAAAATGTGCGGATTCCGTATGTTTGTATTCGTTCGACTCCAGCGAAATCGACGGCACCCAGCAGCTAGGGGCCCTAAACTCGTCAAACACGAAGTTGGAGCCGAAAGTACCGCGGAGCTCGCCGATTGGACGCTGGCGACAAAAGCGTGAAGGAATCGTCGTGATAGTCCAATCGGTGCGCTCCGTGAACTTCGGCCCCAACTTTGTATTTGACGAGTTTAGAGCCCTTGAACAGAACGATATGGTGGCAGGTTCTCTTGCCAGCCTTTTTGAGCAAATCGGATATTGACAGCACCTGGCGGTCTAAAGATGAAGCCGTGAAAGTACCTAGGTTCAAAAACACTTGAAAATTGCCAATAGGTGAAACTGTTTCCGTATAGGGTTTTGTTCGTACACACTTCATCTATCTCTTTACGTCGAACCTCACCACCAAAAGAAACCACCCCCCAAAAAAAATTTATGGTTATGCCACTGACATATGGGCTATAGATTCTTCAGTACAAACTACCCTCACTATTTAACTTTTTAGATGAGCAAGATGTTCACATTGAGCTTACAAACAGGAAGGTGTTAGGCATTTTTTCCCCCGCATCTAACTGTGTATTAGGACTCGAATATAAGTTGTTAATTTCTGTAGCAATATCTTGTTTTTTGTGCACGCCAAGTGGACGGATATAAGGGGCCCTGCCAAGCTTCATTAATGCAGATTTTCGCCCTGTCCCCTTCCCTCAATTTGCGCTCTGGGTACAAAATAAATTAAACTGAATTGAAAGTAAAAGCAAGGCGACATTAATTGCAGTTCAACAGAAGTGCGTTCGCAAATGGCGTCGCGTCTGACAGCAGACCAATGCGGAGCGCAAGTTCGTCTGCTTCCCACGCAGGGGATGCGGTGACGTCAGAGCACCGAGCTCTGATTGGCTCTGATTGAAGGATAGTGGGTAGGCCTCAAGGCAGCCCGCTTTGAGGTCTGCCCACTATCCTTCCAATCGGAGCCAATCAAAGCTCGGCGTTCCGACGCCACTGCAACCCCTGCGCAAGAAGCAGACGAACTTGCGCTCTGGCCCCTCGCGTTCGTACGTGGGATCCACCAAGAGCCAAAAATGGCCGCCGGAATCCAATACGCCTCGCAAATTTTCGTCTTCTGCGCATGAGAAAGGAAGTAGCGGTGACGTCAGAACGCCGAGCCCTGATTGGCTGATCGCGACCCCTGTATCTGAGCGTCGTCTTCTCCTTTGCAACGTCGTCTGCGTCTGTCTTACTTATCTTGCGACTTTTGGAAGTGCAGGTCTGTACGAGCGAGCTCGACTTCGTCTTTCAGGAGACGGCAGACGAAATAACTCGAGCGGTACGTTGCTTTTGTCGAACAACTAGCAGACGCGCATCAAGGAGGGAAGTCAAAGTACTCACTGGCGAGGTGTCACGGATACGCGTCCCGAAACGCCGAGTTTTGTTTGCTAAGAACCGAGAGTGAGCGTGTTAAGGCCGGTTCAGACACTTGCGTTTGAGTTTGTTTGACTGCGTTGCGGCGAGAACCGAAAGCGAGTCACCGGCACATCTGTGCTTCGTATGAAGCGTGGAATCCAATTCAAGGAATCTTCTTGGCACGCGATATAAGCAGCAGGGATGTCCTGGTGTCTCGCTGCCGCAACGCAGTCAAACGCAACTGTGAACCGGGCTTTAGTGTCCGCAAGTTCCCTCCCAAGTACTTTTTCCCTCCTTTCGTGTGCGGCAAGACTCCTCATTCTTTAACGGCGTCGGCGGGTTGGCGCTAGTTAATGTCGTCTGCTTTACGTCTGCTAGTCAAAGCGATGGCTGCTTTACCTTTCCTGCGTCTGTCGGAGATTCACTGCTTTTTCACCGGCGAGAGTCACCGTTGCCTCGGAAAACAAGGAGATGACAAGAGGAAGAGATTGACCTCTTAATCTAAAATTGAGGTCAGTGATCACAGTATAATACGGGAAGGGTTCACAAGGGTCGCGCGGGCATATTCCATTCAGCACGCCAGCCGGTCGTGGGCAGACGGTCGCCGAGTCGGAGTGGCTGCTAGGCCTATCTGCCGAGTTCGCTTGGTCGGTGTCGGTGGAATCGTGGCCGTTGGAGCTTTTCCCGGGTGTTTGTGGATCCAGCGTTCTTGTTCGTCGTGGTCTGGTTCAAGTACTTTTACTTTTTCTTGCTGCTTGAAGTCGGGACGCGTGAGAAGCGCACGTAGAAAAATAAACGTCCGTTGGTCGTCGCGACCGCGACGCTGTCGGCCATGCTGATTTGATCGTAACAAGTGCGTAGCTTCGGAGCTGTCGTAGGATTTCGTCGTAACCTGCTCCAAACTTACGAAAATTTCGGTTCGTGAATACGAATTTGCTTTTAAGTTTTGTCTTACGCATATTTTTGGCGTAAGATCGTTTCGTGAATCTGGCCTCTACTTGCAAAAGTCGCAGGAAAGGTAAGACAGACGCAGACGACGTTGCGAGCAGACGACGTTGCAAAGGAGCAGACGACGCTCAGATAGGGGATCGCGATCAGCCAATCGGGGCTCGGCGTTCTGACGTCACCGCTACCCCTGCGCGAGAAGCAGACGAACTTGCCCTCCGCATAGGGAGGCTCGAGGCGCGATCAAAGGCTGGTGATACTTGGGCAAGCCGGAATATGCAGCGCTTTACTCACTCAAAGTTCCTCAATAATTTTTTTTCTACCTCATTCTTCGGCGCTGAATTTTTTTCTTTATTGTACACAAAATGCAGCACATAGATGCACTGTCAATATACACTATGAAAAAAGTCCGTGACACGTTTGCAAGTCCGGCTTCAGGGCGCTGCCGTCTTGCTTGACGGGGGTGCGCTTGGACGAGTCATAATCCGATTACGAAACCTTGCAAAGGCGTCGTAATCGGATTATTGCCGCCGCAAGAGCGCATCCCACTGAGGAAGATGGTGGCGCCCTGAGGCCGGACTTGCTAACGTGTATAAGGTGGTCCAAGTTACCAGGCTTGATCTAAAATGGACCGGAAAAATCGACGCCTGCACGTAGCAATCTAAACTTTTTGTCAAAGGTGTATTTCACAGATCGCTTTTTCTTGTAAAATTACAAATCGTAGTTCTCTTTCTGTAAAAAATAAGGTTAAGAAGCTTGCCAGGGTCTATGGCGGGCAGCGACGCAGACGACAGGGGTTCAGTAGCGGGGTGTGTTTGGCGTTCGTATTGATAGATGGCGCTACCTCATTATCGCGACGGCTCGCGACCACCGTGGTTTATTAAAATGAACATAATCTTTTTGAAATATACCTTCGGTTAAAAAGTAAATGCTGACAATAAAAGCAAAACTTAAAGTAAAGAAAAACGCGTCTGTATAAAGGCGGCGCTTTTGCTGCCAACAGATTTCGTCTGCGTGTCGTCTGCTTTCTTTCGCTGGTCGGCTGCCCTTTCGGACGCTGCTCCCGACGCCATCTATCAGTACGCACGCCAAACACACCCACTACTGAACCCCTGTCATCTGCGTCGCTGCCCACCGTAGACCCTGGCAAGTTTCTTGGCCTTATTTTTTACAGAAAGAGAACTACGCTTTGTAATTTTACAAGAAAAACCGACCTGTGAAATACACCTTTGGCGAAAAGTTTAGATTGCTACGTGTAGGCGTCACGCATTTTTCACGAACACTCGGAGAGACAGTCACCTCAACTTACGGAGGCAGCTCAGCGAATGACGATGCCGAAACATATGTTTAGACCAAAAAACGCAGTCTGCAAGCGTGACGTTTTGCATGGGTTAATGTCCCAACTCAGACAGCGTTTTTGGTTTAAACATATGTTTCGCCATCGTTATTCACTAAACTGCCTCCGTAAGTTGCAGTGATTGACTCTACAAGTGCTCTGCGGGAAAGTGGACGCACGGGCTTTTTTTAGTGTACACACGAACCACCCAAACACTCGTGGGCTCACTAAAATTTTTTCATATCTTTAATTGCTTTAAAGAGAAGCGCCCAGTCGAAGGCAGCGTAAGAAGTCCTGCAATACATGGAGCTGGACTTGCGTTACTAGTTCAATGAAATGTAAACACGCTGATTTAAAGGGGCTGTGCAATGTACACACGCTGATTTAAAGGGGCTGTGCAACGACATTGGGTAGGAATATTTCTTACTTTACACCAGCTTCCTGGCACTAGTGGGACCTTAGCGGGACCCAAGAATACTCGAACGCAACACCACTGACCAAGAAGCGTCTTCGTCGCGGCGGAATTCAAAGGATGAAAGCGGAGCTTTTCTTTCAGTCTCTCCTTCGCGAAATTTGATGACGGAGCTGTGAGGACAATGGCAACATTACGATCCCCGGGAATGCCTCATCGAGCTTTGCGATCCCAGCTGTGACGATATTCAAATGCTGCTCACACAGTGTACGCGAAGACTGCGTACGCATTCGACCTGGGCTCGTGACAATCGATGCCTCGACATGCATTCCGGTAGTGGCCCGTGTCCAATCGCTGCAACGACGACAATAGCCGAGCCATAACAATGTCTGGAACTCAGCGCGTGTCCTGTGCTTTGCCAACCCCAGCGCGTGGCTATGATCAACATTGGTGGCATATGATCGGCTCCAGGTCACGTGGCCGCTTGTTCTGGCTGCGAGTTGAGGGGGTGAACGGTGCTCGTTTTTCTTTAATTTTTTTCTGGAACTTTTATTGCGTGGGGTGAAAAACGAACGCGTGTTTCATAGGTCATTAACGTCAGGGATCCGTTTTAAGCGGTATTTGCGCAAAGTACAATAACTGTTGCATCGCCCCTTTAATGTGTGGTTGTATCGTTGAAACTTGGGCGAGTTGGTACTGCATTTGTGAAAATTAAAAACAGCGCGAAGATAGACGAGGGACGAGCAGATGCACACAGACAGAGCGCTGGCTTATAACTGGCATTTTATTGGAAAGACACATAAGATCGTTGTGATATTCAAAACATTCACAAAAACTTTTTGCGATTTTATTTTTCCTTATCCCTTTCGTGTGGTTTAGCTTTGTTGAGTGCTCCTCGCGACTTTGCCATTTTCCTTGATACATGGCCACGCTTCTCCGCAGCGCAATCATGTATCAAGGAAAAGATACTCCTCCAAAGCGTGGTGATATATCTGTGCACGCGTCAAGTGTTAAAAAAAAAAAAAAAAAAAAAAAACACGCACAGAGTTTTGTTTTGTTTTTTTGTTAACTCTAGATTTGAGGAATGGTATTCGGGTGTTCCGAGATTTATAACCGTCATTTGGTGTAGTTGGGTTCCACGATAGGTTTTTGTTTGTATTTTAAATTTAGCATTCAACTCTTCGAGGGCGCAGTCAATGAAGCCTGAGTTAAAGCTAAGCAAACTTTCGTAGAGGAGCCATATTTATCGCCCACATACTGATTTGCCTCTTCATAAAACTGTACGTCTAAAATGCCATTAATGGACATAAGTGAGTGAGGAACGTTTAGTAACTGAATGAATGAGAACTGCTTAGTATTATTGCAACTCTCAACACTAGAAAAAGAAACATTCAATTTGTGACTGAAAATTATGCTGTTCTAAACGTATTTCCGAGGGATGCTATTTGCATGGTTTACCTTTGATTCCGCTGACCTTCTTCCATTGAGATGGTAGACCTGACAGTGCTGGACTAGACACCACTTTATATCTTTTGATCAGTGTGTGTCTTGTTTGAACCTTCTTCTCTTTCTTCCTTCTCTCTCTCTCTATTTCTTTTCCTGCTCAGACGGGGACTGGCAGGCCCCCATTAGAAGGAGTGGCCACACTGTTCCGGTCCCCCCCCCCCCCTTTCTTGGTTTTAAATATATTTCAACGCTTACACACACACTTTGATTCCGTACCCAAAATATAAACCCGCAGATGTTCATATTACTGCTTTCACCAATAAGCATGCGATTAACAATTGCCCGCTGCAATCATTCTTTTTTTTATCTTTTTTTTTTTACAAAAGGTGTGGCTTTTGACTACATTCTTGTTACCATGTTTGGTGTTTCTAAGCAGCCTAGTTGTGTGTTTGAGGGAGTCCGACTAATTGATGTAAATATATGATAACAATTAATCGTCGCACATGATTGGAGAGGTGAAGAGGAAGAATTTGCAGTGAAAGGAACGAAAAGGAAGTGTATGGTTTTGCTCCAAAGAGTTGTTTTTCTTGTCTAAAACTGACTCTTGGCTGCCTCGAAGGGTGGCCCAGAATTACTCGGACCAATTGCATCACTTGAATCTGCGTAATACAAAAAATACCAAATGCTTAAAAAAAAAGCAAAAAAAAAAAAAAAATATATATATATATATATATATATATATATATATATATATATATATATATATATATATATATATATATATATATATATATATATATATATATATATATATTTTTTTTTTTGCAGAAATAAGCTGCGCATTACCGAACGCTCGGTCTCTGGTGAACTTGTAGCGCTAGCGATCAATACCTAATGGCAAAGTTTGAGAACTTTCTGTTGTCTAATTCAAAAGTTACAAGCCTTTTAGGGCATTTTCAACGAGGATAGGACGGCCAACGGAGCTCCCCGCGAGTACATGGAGATGAATGGCGTCTGCTATAAGGGCACGAGTCCCATTTTCTCCTTAAAAAGTTTCGGAAATCGCTTATAATTTTTTAACCGAATAGCGGTAAGTTCTACAACTTTTACGTCTGGTCCCAACCGCTCACTACATTTGAGCAGAAATCGAGCGTATTTGATTTTGGCAGGGTTAAAAAAGGCGGTTTTACTTTCTCCTAAACCTCAGGCATTTTCGTACCCAATGAGTGCGAACACTCGGTCTGGATTCGAGCCACACCTGCCCTGCTCAGAAGCTGACCTGTGTCTCAAACAAACAAACAAACAAACAAACAAACAAACACAAACAAACAAACAAACAAACAAACAAACAAACAAACAAACAAACAAACAAACACACACACACACACACAAAAAAACTTTAATAGTGACGTGCTCCTGACCTGTCTCGGGGCGCGGCTTGAGATTCACGGTAGCTATCTGTTCACACCTTTCATGTGGTAATGCATGTACACGACATCGACTCTTTTTCGTGTTTTATTCGGAGTGGCCATTGACAAGCATCGAGCCTTTCTTTTGACGAAAGCCTTTCACTTTCAAAAATAAAAAGAGGAAGAAAAAAAAAAAACAAAAAAAACAGGCGGTCTCTTGTTCGTGCTAATAGACCTATTGCTGTCTTACCCAAGCATCAAGGAGAATGCAGGGATTGGTGTTCCACGCGCCGCACGTGCTGGCCTCAGCAGTAGTAACTTTTCCAAAGCAAAAACCTAAAACAAAAGGCATCTTGCACGCGCGTTCGTCAATGCTTTCTTTTGGTTATTTACTTCGAATCATTTCTACAGGAAAGGCGTGCGCGTGTGGCGCGTGGAACACCAATCCCTGCATTCTCCTTGATGCTTGGGTAAGACAGCAAATGGTCTATTGTGTCGCGTGTTTTTTTCTTCTTTTTTTTTTTTTAGAGCGCCGTAAAATGGGGCGAATGCTTTATAGACCTTTTTATCCTCCTCCGCATGGGCGCTGCCATCTTGGAATCACGTGACGCGGCAGCCATTAGGTTGCTTCAACTTGCTGCTCCGCTCTCCCCTCCGCGCCTTGGCGGATGCGTTGTAGTCGTGTTTTTCGTCGCGTTTCACCGCGCTTTCTTGCCTTACTTCGGAAACTGTAGTCCGATATGTCCACTCAACGACTAAGACATCACGAGGGTCCAAAGGTCCTTATGACAACTGAGGTTTGTTTACTAATAGTAACGGAACATTCCCAGTAAGAAGCGCGTATATTTATATCGCGCATTTAGGATCGGAAGGCGTCAAGAATAATCAGCGCAAGGAGACTATCGTTATTTCCTGACAGTATCGTTCTTTGTATTCATAATATATCGAAAACAGTTGCTTTTGATTATATGAGGAAACTCGCGGAGGAGATAGACAACGAACGTTTAACTTGTATTTTATCTGAGGCTAGAAGTAATGGTACGTCAACATCAGGCGAATTGTTTGTTCATAATATCACACCTACATGTGGATGAGGTTCTCAATCTTTTTTTGCGACATAAACATTCGGTTGGTCGGTTTACTTATGAAGTTTAAAGAAATTGTATACCGTGCTCGCTCCCATTTCGACAGTCATTTAAGTGATTTATTGATTATATTTAGATAACCAGTGTCATCCACTTAATTTATTTTAACACAAAGGTTGGGACTTCCCGCGTAAGAAACTGCCACAGACACTTAACGGTAGCGAGTTTTAGAATAGCGTGCACAAAGAAATAACGCCGTTTCTATTTGCAAATCCAAAACGCGGTTTGGGTTCGGCGCATGCTCAATAATGACGACGCTTTTTTTTTTTTGCGTACGCTGTTTTAGTTTTTGTGCGTATCTGAAATCCGCAATATTTTACGCCGAAAAAAAAGAAAGAGCCGTTTGCATAACAATTATTTTAGTCCAGGATTGTCAATGGTGCATAGAGGTTTACTTTTGGTGGCTGGCGACGCCTAAATTTACAAAGCGAATCTGTTCAAAAAAATAAATATTTGTTCACACAGGTCCGTGAAGTGGTGCCTAGCGCTAGAATTCAGCCAAACTTTCCGAGGTATTTCTCCTCCTGCGCCCTTTAATTTTATTTGGCCAATTTTACGGAAGACAAATGCCAGATTTAATTTGACGGGCCTGTCACTTATATCATATCTTGAGTAAGCAAATGTTCATATAAAAATAATTTATTTCCTAGGGCCAATATCGCGAAATGCTGCTTATGAGTACTTTAGCAGGGTTGACAATTTAAGAATCTTCCTACTCGGCATATCAAAACATGCTCGAGTACTGAATTAAAAAAAAAAGAGGCCGAGACGATACTACTTGTTTATACCAATTATCTGCGTCATTACACGATACGTTTTTAGTCTGCGAAGTTCACTAAAGGTTGGGTGCCCACGAAAACCAAACAGTGAGTAGTAAACTCGCGAGTTCATCTGTTCTGGCCGATTCAGCACATTGCTGATCAAGCTGTCGATATGCTTATTTACATTCACGTGTTAGTCTCTTCATTATATTGTTTTTCTGGAAACTGGTGTCATCGGGTACGGCTGTAGACGATGGTAATTTTCCCTGTACATCAGCGAGGCGTTTCGCAACCGACCATAATCAGCTACATCAAAGGAGTTGGTAAAAAAAAAGCCCGCAATTTCGGGCTAAAATACACCTCGTAGTCCTCAAAGTGACTCAATACCACTGCTTCATTTGTTGTGTGCTACAAGGAAACTAATCGTATCACAAAATTAAGCAAAAACAACGTAAAACAGCAACATAGCCGCGTTCACGTTGAAACCGAAACCAACCAAATTGAAGCAACCTGATGGCGCCGAGTGCGTCAGCGCCCTCTATCCGCCGGTGAGGCAACTACTAAAATGAAAAGGTCTATATCCTTCTTCAATATGCGTTAAAAATAATAGATGGAAATGTTAGTCATTCTAAGGTCTGACCGGCTACCACTGAAGAAAATATTTCCGATATAGAAATTAAACACTTCAAACATATAGATGCAGCTATGCACCTCACCGTACCCCCACCCCCTACCTATAACGAAACATAATAAAAAAAAAACTGTCTAAAGCTGGAGTCACATCGCCCACAGACCCCACAACACCCCGCCCGAAGACATCGGCCAAGTGTCGCCCGCCCCGCACACGACGGCCCCGCCACACCAGCTACACAAAACATAACCTCCGGAAACATAACTCCGCGTGAGCGACGCGACTGGACCGTCGTGCACAGCGCAAAAACGTCACAATTCGTCACCCACGGGACGCGCCCCGTACGACAGATACGCGGGGCGACTCCAGCTTCACGTGAACACGTGCACATTTACATATAGACACAAACACCCTTAATGAAGAGCACTTATGTTCTTGGTGTGAAGTGTCACTTCGAGTTTTACCAGTTGTCACCAGTTTCTTTACACGTATACACACACATTGTTATATTCACTCATTTTACAACAAAGTTCAATAATATCAAATCAAAAGCTAGTACTTGTATGTGATATCGCTGTCTCCCATAAACCTTTTTATTGCCAGGAAACCTGTTTCTGCGTGGTTTGATGGGGCTATGGCCCTAGTAATTTACTAATGGTGAAAGCCTTTTTTATCTAAGATATTGTCATCCAAAACTAAAGAGAGCATCCTCTTGGCAAAAACTAAACTAAAAACATGGAACGTCTCCGTCAATGAAGACTTTGCACCAGCCACACGTTATGCGCGCAAGAAGTTGTTTGATTTCGCAAAATCTCAGAGTCCCGATAGTATATTTAAGATAAGGTACAACAGGCTTCACCTAAACAAGAAGTGTTACGCCTACTGCAGTACGAGTGACGAAGTTTTATGAAATTTCTAGTGCTACCAGTGCTACTAATAGAGGTGCCGAGTCACTCCAACCGCAACACGTGCAAGAATCAGCAACGTCATAACAATCGTGCACTTTTCCAGTCAAAGATTCGACGGTGAAAAATGTTTCTGTTTTCTTTACAAATATCCGAAGCGTAATAAAGAAACGCGATGAATTGTGCTCCGCTCTTGATTCTGCTTCTGCCGACATCATTGTGTTGACCGAAACATGGCTCTCTAGTAAAATACGTAACGATGAACTTTTTTTTGTGATAAGCAGTACAAAGTCTATCGGCAAGATAGGGATTCGCGGACGGGCGGAGGCGTGCTAGTTGCGAGTTGCTGATAACATTGAGTCATCTCATATTAACTTAGCATCTAGCTTAGAAATTGTATGTGTACGTTTCCAACTAAGTCACAGAAACATTGTTGTCTGTGCATGTTACCGCCCACCTACCTTTACTATGAATTTTGTGGAGTTATTACATGACACACTTAGCAGGATTGTATCAAGGTTTCCCAACTCGCAGCTATTTATTTTTGGCGATTTTAACTACCCAAATATTAACTGGTCACAAGATATTCCTACTTGCGTGCCTTATTCTTCTGAAAGCAACGATTTCCTAAATCTCTGTGCAGATTTTAATCTTTCGCAATTAGTAACCGAGCCCACGAGAATTACGTCCTCAGCAGCCAACATTCTTGATCTTATTTTAACTACGTCTAAGGACCTCGTAGAGCCGATCTCTTATCTTCCAGGTCTCAGTGACCATTTAGCTTTGCATTTTTTCCTGAAAATTCCCAAGAACAATTCTGCTGGGTGTGTCAAACACATCCGTGATTACGCCAGAGCCGACTTTGAATCCATAAACCGCGAGCTATGTACATTCATGGACTCTTATATGCAGAATTTTTCAGAGCGATCGGTTGAAGGCAATTGGTGTCTGTTCAAAGATAAAATTACTTCATTGATCACCAACTACATTCCCTTTCGTGTTGTCAAATCAAACTCGAAATCACCTTGGTATAATACGACGTTAAAAAGGCTGTCTAATAAGAAAAAGCGCTTGTTTCGAGCAGCTAAATCATCAATGTCTCCTGATCGCTGGGCCGCGTACCATTCGGCAGCTGAAGTATACAAATTGGCCGTCGATGAAACTAAAAATAACTTCTTCAGCATAAAATTACCTTCAATGCTCACTAACAATCCAAGGCAGTTTTGGAACTTAGTCAACCCTGTCGACAAACATTTAATACAACTTAAAAATTCAGGCGGAGAGGTGATTTCCGGTGAAGATTGCGCTATGACTTTCAACGAATGTTTCATCAGTGTCTTTAGTAATCTCTTAAGTGCCAACCATCCCATACTACCATCTTCTGATTTTTTGCCCATGTTACCAATTGTGTTTGATCCACCCGGTATTGTTAAAATTATTGAAAACCTCAAGCTGTCATCGGCATCAGGTGTCGACGAGATAAACGCGAAATTTCTAAAAAATACCAAAATGTACTCCTCGATCATCTTGTCATCTTTGTTTCAACAATCACTTGAACATGGCGTCTTACCTGAGGACTGGAAAGTAGGGAAGGTTGTTCCAATTCACAAAGCTGGTGACCGTTTCTCCCCTTTAAATTACAGGCCAATATCTCTTACTAGCGTACCCTGCAAAATTATGGAGCACATAATTTCTTCACAGCTCTCGCGTTTCCTGGAGTGTAACTCCTTCTTTAGCCCTTTTCAACATGGATTCCGCAAATCTTTCTCGTGCGATACTCAGCTCTTGGTTTTCACCCACAACCTCCACTCGGCTCTGGACCGTGGATCTCAGACTGACTGCATCTTTCTGGACTTTGCAAAGGCTTTCGATAAGGTAACGCATAAACTACTACTATACAAACTTAGCCTACTCAGTATTGATCCATATATCTTATCTTGGTTAGAGTGTTTCCTCACTAACAGATCGCAATTTGTAACTGTCAATAACAGAAACTCGTCATCGTCCCTCGTCGAGTCCGGTGTACCACAAGGTTCTGTCCTAGGCCCCCTCTTATTCTTAATATATATAAATGACCTACCTACTAGCATTTCCTCCTCCATAAGCGTATTTGCGGATGATTGCGTTGTTTACCGTGAAATTACTAATGACTCTGACGTACACATAATTCAATCTGATTTAAATGCAATTTCTTCCTGGTGTGATGCTTGGCACATGAAACTAAACATTATGAAATGTAAGACAATGAGGATTTCCCGCAAAGCAGCACTCTGTCCTAACTACTTCCTATCAAATAACCTCCTTGAAAACGTATCAACTTACAAATATCTAGGTGTTCATATCTCTTCTGACCTAACATGGAAAACTCACACCGAATATATCGTTAATAACAGTAACCGCATGCTTGGATATTTAAGACGTAACTTCTCTCTAGCTCCATCATCATTAAAATTACTACTTTATAAAACACTGGTGCGACCAAAACTTGAATATGCATGCTCGGTCTGGGATCCCGGTGCAGAAAGCCTCATATCAGCGCTTGAAGCCATCCAAAACCGGTCAGCACGTTTTATATTATCAAACTACCATCGTACATCAAGCGTCACATCCATGAAAGCTAGTCTCTCACTGCCTCTTCTTTCCACTCGTCGCACTATCTCCCGTCTCTGTTTATTTCATAAAATTTACTATGCCAATTCACTCTTGAAAGAGCAACTAATCAGTGCCCCCATCTACGTATCCTCTCGCCTCGATCACTGCTGCAAAGTTGGTATACCCACTTCCATCTCAAATTCTTTTTTCAAATCTTTCATCCCAAAAACATCTCGTGAATGGAACGGCCTTCCCTCACCCATTGCGACCATTGGCGATTTTGTTCTCTTTAAAGAAGCACTAACAAGTTACTATTCATGATCTGTGCCGGACTAACCATTTTCAGCGTTTTTGTACTTCCGTTGCCCACCCCCTCTGTAATGCTTCGGCCTTGAGGGTAAAATAAATAAATAAATAAATAAATAAACTGTACTTTTAGCTGGGACCGATTGCAACCAAAACAATCGAGGACAATAAAAAAAAATGTTTGATAGTTTTTATTTTTTACCCACAAGAACAATATGGATCATCAATACCATTAATTTTATAGCCAAATTCTCTCGTCAAACCAACATTCAGTCGCAGTCGGTGAAGCATTGTTTCAAATTTTCTCGGTATATCGCTTGGGATATGAAACCGTAACTGGAACCACCACGAAGAGGGTAGACTGTCGTTTTGCCTCATTAAACCATATGTAGACTGCCATTTCTTCGGAATGGTGTGCAAATAAATACGTTATGTTTGTTTTGGAAAAGGAAATCATTGAGTTCATTCCAATGCATGTGCAATTGTGACAAGTTTGTCTGCCTCCGTGTTTTCTGAGATTCCGCTATGTCCGGGAATCCACCGCAGCTTTAATAAATGACCATAGCTTATGGCCCGATCAATAATACCAGCTATCTGGTAAACCAATGCATGCGCCGGACTTCTAGAGTTCATCGACGAAAGAGCACAGAGGGCTGCTTTGGAGTCCGTGCAAATAACCCACTGGTTTTGAGGTTCTACGTCCTTTATATATTCCACTGACGCAAAAATTGCATAAAGTTCTGCAGCATTAAAGGACGTTCTGTGGGACAAACGAATACATTTCTTCACTTGCATTGATATTATTACGAAAGCTGAGGTTGAGCCATCATTAGGTGCACTCTACCATCCTTACTAAAAACGTTTAATCATAGGGGACTTTTTTCTCACAATTTGCCATTTGAAGTAGTTCATGCATATTCTATCTACCCTGTGAATGTTAGTTATTTGCTATAGCTTTTCAAGTGTGCATTGTTAACTGGTGTACTAAGTAACAATAATGTCTTATTTTATTTTGTTAATGTTTTTTTTTGTTTTGTACTTTGAGCTAAAAGTACGCCTCTGTGTATATATTTATTTTGATTGTATTGTTGTGCATTAGTGCATGTTTAACTGTTGTCGAATGCTAGCTGCCATATTGGAGCTGGGGCCTCGTCAAGCTGCACTTGTTGCAGCTTTTTGTCCCAGCTGCCATCTTTCTTGTTAAAGAAAATAAAGTATTGATTGATTGATTGATTTGTCGTAAACCAACCAGTCGTGTGCACATCAATGTGGTCTCTATAGTAATCATGCAAGTATGAAAGGGCCAACTGAGTGATCACAAAATGAGACGTTCTCAGACTTATCTGAAGGCTGGATAGTTCCGTGATAATATCTGCGACGCGAAACATCCGGTCGATCTATGGTCGGAACCCACAATATATAATTCGGCACGACGATGCTTGACGATATCAGTGTCGAGAAAATATGTGAGCCCGTCCTAGTTATCAAATTCTCCGCAAGTAAGTGACAATTTTGAATGGACAAGCGTAGGAAATGACACAATGCCTCATGTTCACGTAAAGTAGGCATAAGGAGCCGTCTTCCCTCTGCTAAAGCCAGTGTTCCGCGAGTTGGACGTGGGGCGCCCAAGCAGATCCCAAGACTACAAGCGATCATGTAATGCAGCTTATTTTCTTGTGTTGCAGATAATCTATGGAGTGCTGGGAGTGAATATGTAATGATTTGCCGAACTAGTGCAGAATGCAACATTATCATGGATTTTGTTGAGGCTTCCCAACGAACTCCAGTAAAATAACGTAAAATGTTGATTGTTTTGTTTACTTTTGTATTCAACATATCGATCTGTTTTACCCAAGTGAGGCTTTGATCCAAAACCACTCCAAGAAAGCGATGGTGCGAGACGCGCTCTGAAGTTTGACCCTGCATTTTTAGCTGGAATCCGCGAAGGTGCTTTCTCGTGAACGGAAGCATTACTGATTTTAAAGGCGCGATATCCATGCCCCGTTCACTTAAGAACTCGGTTAAGAGGTTCATTCCCGCTTGAAGCTGATCCTGCAATGTTTTTGGACATGTGCCTGAGGCCCAGATACAGATGTCATCTGCATATATCGTCATATGGAGTGGTGAAGGGAGGCGACATGGAAGCATAGTCACGACCGTATTAAATAGAGTAGGGCTTAGTACAATCCCTTGAGGTACGCCGTGTCGAAGATTATGCCCCGTGCTATCTCCATCTGCTGTCTTTAGAAACATTGTCCGTTTTGAAAGGAAGATTTTTATCTACCGTAAGACTCATCCTCGAACTCCAAGTTGTATGAGACTATATAGAATGCGGATTTGATTTACTGTATCGTAAGCGCGCTTGATATAGGTATAAAAATACAGCAATTGTGAGTTTTCCGAGTGAACGTTCACGTTCTATGTACGTTACCAAATCTAAAACGCAATTCATCATGCAGCGTTTGGGCCGAAACCCTGCTAGTTGCTCGGGTAAAACTTCACTTGTTTCATAGTCACCATTGGTCGTTGATTAATTAGCTTTTCGAAAAGCTTACCTAAGCAACTTGTAAGGCTGACTGGTCGAAAGGAAGCTAGGTTCATTGGGGGCCTTTTTTTTCGCCTTTAAAAGCGGTATGACCTTAATTGATCGGGTATTTCTTTCTTGATCCAGAGAGAGTTGAACCTGCTCAAAATGAAGGTCAGCGCACGTGGACCGATGTTGGTCAATTCACCCCATGTGATCGGGTCTGGGCCTGGTGACCTACCCCGACATGTCAATCTCAGTGCGTTTTGAAGTTCCCTCATGAAAACACAATCTAGCTCCAAATGACAGTATGTAAACTCGTTATCAATTGTTTGTTTGGCGATGACACACGATGCAAAGTACCTAAGTGTCAGAGATGCGCCAAGCTAGGTCGAACCAATAATTTGCAAAACTCGTCTGCAATTGCTAGTTCCTGATACGCCTCTGGATAGGGCCATTGCTCGCAGTGGGAACCTTAAACAGCCGGCGCTTCAAGAGCTCAATAATATTCCACATCCTCGTGAGGTACCCACAGCCGATAGCTTAGCATAAAGCTGTCGCCATCGATGTTTGGCAAGTTGCTTAAGTTCACGTTGTATAATGCCGTTAATACGCTGGGCCTCCTCATGGTCCTATATATTTATCCTGAGAGGCGGTATCTTCGTTCGGCTCTGACGTCATATTGCCCTAAGTGTTTTATACAAAGCCTCAACACCCCTATAATCCGATAGAATGGATACCCATCTTGTTGCGCGGTCAAAATTTCCCTCACAATCGAAGTAAAATCGTTCAACGTATCAGCATTTTTCAGTTTAGCGTATTCAAAGATCGAAACGTACGCCAATTTGTAATTTTGAATTTACATTGCCCACTGCGCGGTCTCGTTACATTTCTGTGCTGGACAAGTATGGGCAAATGATCGCGTCCATGGGTTTCTGTTTCAACGCGCCATGATAAATCCGGGAAAATGACCTTGAGAACAAATTGTCAAATCCAGAACACTTGAGTAAGTACATCCACGAAGAAATGTTTGAAACTCGAGCCATCATTTAGCACGCATCGATTATATTTCTCTATCATATTGGCAATCAGCTTCCCTCTCCTATCATTTTGTGCGCTTCACCACAATGTATGGTGCGAGTTAAAATCCCCACATTAAATGTAGGGATCACTAAATTTTGAGAATATTTATGTTACATCTTCCTCCGTCACTGATGTTACTGGCTTTATATATACGCAAGCTATAAATATTGCTGTCGTACCAAACGTGACCTTGCACGCGACGTATTCTGGCGCTTCAGGTAATGATGAGCCTACAATAATTGATGGTATGTCTTTCCTCACACACAGCATTGCTCGGCTGGGACCATACCAGACTTGTGCCTATCTCAAATACTCTACTCAAGATACTGTATTTCAAATACTTTTTGAAGTATCTTGGTATCTTGCAAATACTTTTGATCGAGAGTATTTGATACTCTATTTTAATTACATTTCTGAGTATCTTGTACTCATTATCTCAAATACATTTTTTACATTCCGCCATTTTCCGAGTTTTTCGGTATGAAGTGGCGTGGGCGTGGCACGAGCAAACGTGAACATTCTTTCGAGCAACCAAATCCTGTTGCTAGCTCCGATTAGCTACGGTGACTTTGATTGAGCTCGTGAAAAAAACATCGCTTTTTTGCCGATTGTGACTCATATTTCAGCCCAAAGTTCGTACAATGAAGGTTTTCCCTCGCCTTCCCAAAGGCGCCTTTTGTTTCCTAGAGTTTCCCCCGAAAAATCCTCAAACAAAACGGGTGGTTTTACGGAAGTAAAGATTGCCACACTGAGGCGCAACGCAGACCGGGAAACGACCTACGACAACAATGCAGACTTGAGTGTCAAGAAAATAACAAATAGAAAAAAATGAGAAGTGGACACACACAAAAAAAAAGACATTTTTGTTTTGCTTGTTGTATATTTAACCCCGCTACGGCAAAACGTCGAGGTTTTCTTTTGTTTATTTTCCTTTTGTCGTCAGTCCGTCACTTATTGCTCTCGCGAACACTGTCTGTAAGCGAACATTGATAAGCAGAGAACAGGACAGGAAACGAACTAAAAGCTGGATGACCTCTCAAAATCCCAACAAAGCGTCCCCCAACGTTGAGTGCCTTTCTGAACGCAACCTACTTGAAGAAGGTGCGACCACTGCCGTGGCTATTATGTGGGTTCTCTTTGTTATCCATTCACTCATATCCGTATCCCAAGTTCGTTTATAGTGAACTCCCCATATAAGGGAATATGGATTGTAGTTAAACGATGCGTCTAAGGTGCGCCGCAGGACGTGATATTCAGCGATGTCACTATAGCTAAAGCGACCTCTTTATTTCTGTCCCAAAAATGTTTTGTAACATGTATCAGTGATATTGCCACGCGCGTTGCCGAGCGAGCGCGTGGCCGAATGGTTACCGCGCTTGGCTCTCGCGCGGAGCCTCCGGGTTCGATTCCAGGGAGCGGACTCCTCTTTGTTTATTCTTTCAACTTGACATTCTCGTAAGTTCGAGAACCTTGTCGTCTGATCGAGTTACGAATGTTCTACGCGCCGAACGTTCTACGCCGAATGTTCCAGAAACCCACGCGGGTACAAAAGGTGCTCCGCGTGGCGGTCCGGAGTCAGTCTCGTCCCAGCGCTCGATCCTGCTGTTTCGCCGACATCGACGCCTGCGACGCTAGCCTTTCTCTATTTTGTTTTGGGCACAAGTTCGCCCCATTAAACGTTTAGTTTCTTCAGTTATTCGCCGCCTCATCATTTGTTATTCGTGACAATATCCTGCTCCTTATAGTTGGACTGCATAAAACAGCCCTAAAATACTTTTCATTTTCCGTTTTGTTTTAGTTGCGTGCTAATAAACGATTCTGGTAACCCAGATTTGCGCAGCTGTATACTTGTCGGTGTCACTGATGTCGATACAAAATTACGCGATGCGGAAGTATCTTCAAAACTCCCAATACAACTTGAGACGAGTGGAATATGATAGAGGCCAAATCCGTACTAATTATGGAGAACAAACATTGAAGCAGCAATTAACAAAACTTTTAAATATGCATCCACAAATTCTCGATATAGCAACTAAATCAAGATCTGCAAATACATTTAAAAAAAGAATAAAGGACTACCTTCTTGAGCACGTATAAAGTCTTGTGTAAAAATTCTGCCAGACATTTCATTCCGTTAGAAATGTACATATTTCTTGTTATTTTTGTTATGTTCTTGTGTTTCATTTGTATATATGCTGTGTGTCCGTTGTAGGAGCTGCGCCGCTCTGAAACTTGTATGGGGTACGGGACCTGAGTCAGGTGTTTTAATACACCTTTTGTCCCTGCCACCCCAAAATAAAATGGCAAATAAATACAAATACAAAGTAATTTAATTACATTTCTAATTATTTGTACTCTACTCAAGATCATTTACAGTGAAAGTAACTTGAGTAGTACGTTAAATACTTTATGAAGAAGGTATTTAGTAACTTAACTTAAATACTTTTATCGAGTATTTCGTCCAACACTGGACCATACCGACGGGAGGAGAAATACGTGAGGTAGCCAGCTATCTTAGTTTTTGCATCTGTACTAACTTCAGATATTGCCAGAACAGGGAACTGGTATTGCGCAACTAGCTTCCTGAAGTCTCCTATTTCAGTTGGGAGGGAATTCGCATTCCATTGGAAGATAGTCGTTTCACCGTACACACTATTCACTACATTTCAGGGACCCCTGCCTCCAGAATAAGGAATTCCATAGTAAGGATCGCCTTTACCTCCGAGATGTTGACGGCGTCCGTTAGCGGTCTAGTGATCCCTTTCACTGCCAAAAACAGTAGCCGCATGCATGAGAAATTGTTGATCAGTTGCTTGGCTGTTTGCGTTGACCTGGAAATCTGCACGGTATGTAGCAGACGGCATCTTCATTGAGGGTGTTGCTTGTGATGCAGTGGGTTGTGGAGGTCCTGACTCGCGCTTTTTAGATTGAGTAAGCGGAGCTGACGTCATAGGTCCATTTTATTTTCTTGAAACGGTGTTTCTCTTACTTGGTTGCCAATGTAGCACGCCTGAATACGCATAGGCTTGGATGTCAACGATTTTGTGTCGTTTGGAGTTCCAGGTAGTCGCACCATTTCTGGATTTGATGGTGGAGATCATCGAGTAGGCGTTCAGCCATTTAGGATTTCTGTTTTTCTCAAAACTGCTGCCGCTTTTTTACTGGAGCAGCCGGAAAACGCTGCCGCGTGACTTTCGCCGCAGTTAGCGCATTTAGGTTCAGCTCATGAGCTGCACTCTTGATGGTGATGTGGACCTGCACATATTTTGCAACGGCGGGCACCGCGGCAGTTCTTTGCAATATGTTCAGATCGTTGACATTGGTAGCATTGAAGGGGAGTATCGAAGTACTCTTCTACTGGGTTGCTGATGAACCTTAAGTAAACCTTAGGGGCATCGGACGCTTTTGCATGAAGCGAAGTATGACGCTATCTTTGGGACGGGCCACTGAAGTGCCATCTTCTTGTCTTTGCTATGCAACCTGCCTTTGGACAACTAGTTCTTTAAGTACTCCTGTAGATCACTATCGGAGTTTTGTAGTGGAACTCCTTTGATGTTTGCCATGCTTTCGTAGTAGGATCTTGGAGTGGTTGCCCTTACCTCGATTCCCGCGAGGGACGTCGACGCAAGCTGCTTATTTACCGCAGGGAGAAATGCTACACTGACCGATGGGCTGCCATCCTTGGCGATTTTCTGTAGAGTATCTCTCCTGCACTGTTCCCAATACCTCTCGTGCCAGGACATCCGGTCTCACTTTCAAGAAGGAAGTCTGCTTGGACGTTGGGAGGAAAAAGTATTGGTATACCTGCTGGTCGGTTTTTCTTGTAAAAGACGATGGTGAAACTCGCGTCATCGTCGTTATCATCCATCCATGCCTTCCTGTAACGAGTAGTCGATATGGCCTCTTCCGATGGAGGATCCGACTTCTTCGCAACGGGTCTGCGTGCGCCTTCAACGCGCTGCCGTTTGATGGGAATGACGACTTCCGCCTGTACATGTGAGTGGGTAGTTGGGTGCGTCGGTGACAGCTCTTGGGAGGAAGACTTTTCTTTGGTGAAGGTGATTTACCTTGTTCCTGGGCGGGTGGTACTTGTTCCATGGTGGCGGGTGGCTTTATCGATGGAATGGCATCGGCAGGCATGCATCCAGGGGAGGCCCATGGGGCCCGCCCCCCCCCCCGAAATCTTCCATTTTGCTGGGGCCTCATCCTCCCCCCCCCCCCCCCCCCCCCCCACCGAAACAAAATCCTGGCTACGTGCCTGGGCATCGGGTTGCGACGGCCGTCGACGCCCTTTTCTTAGTGTTCAAACCCGCAGATGTAGTTTCCAAGTGAAATATACAATGCTTGCGACTGTAAAACCAATTGCAAATTATTTTAAATTGGCCAATTTACGAAATATAAGCTGAGAGCCACAAAACTGCGACAAGGCTGTTTTGAGGCTCCTTCTTCCCACCGATTTAGTCATTTTCGATGATGCCCGGAAAGTATCCAAAGTGAAACTATACCTTCAAATCTAGTAATTAAAAGTTAATTACTGAAAAGTAATTTTTAACCTAATTATACCGAACGCTGATAACTTTCTATAATGGGCCTTTTGGCGGAGTCCAATAAGACATCAACCTTTATTTCTGTGCGATACGTACCTTTCGCAGGAACGATGTGCCCCGCGTTGCGTGAAACACCGTATATTCGTCTGATTTCGACCAAATAATATGAAGTGAAAAAAGTGCATGCAGGCATCTTCGAGTGGCACCGATGTTGGTTGGAATCGGGCAATTTAAAAAAGAATAGCTCATACTGGAACGTGCTGCTCGTACAACGTTTTATTACGCGTGAACATTTATACAGGATATATACGGGTGCATTCAAGAAAAACGGAGTACTTTATGCGAATAGTGTTAGCTGATTGTGTTGTTGGCAAGCGTCTTGGGAAAGCGCTCATCTGTATTTCTGGTAGAACCTACTTAAAGGTGCCCTGAGGAGGTTTCTGAGATCGTCTAAATAGGCCATGACTCACTCTGCGGGCTTTAAGCATCTTAGGAATCAATAAATCATAACAATGCACGGCCGATTTCCCTATTAAAAAAAAAAAACAATCAAAGATCGCGACACGCCGATGTCATCTCCGGCGATGGGAGGAGCATTAAAGGGGCAATGCAACAATTTTTGTACTTTGCGCAAATACCGCTTAGAACGGATCCCTGACGTTGATGACCTATGAAACACGCGTTCGTTTTTCACCCCACGCAATAGAAGTCCCAGAAACAAATTAAAGAAAAACGAGCAGCGTTCACCCCCTCAACTCGCAGCCAGAACAAGCGGCCACGTGACCTGGAATGGATTATATGCCGCCAATGTTGATCATAGCCACGCGCTGGGGTTGGCAAAGCACAGGACACGCGCTGAGTTCCAGACATTGTTATGGCTCGGCTATTGTCGTCGTTGAAGCGATTGGACACGGGCCACTACCCGAATGCTTCTCGAGCTAGTAATTATCACGAGCCCAAATCGAGCGCCCACGCAATGCTCGGGTCCAATCTATGAACCGCATTCAAATATCGTCACTTGGGTGTACTGCGATCCCCACGTTACGTCATCAAATTTTGCAAAAGAGAGATTGAATGAAAATGATCGCTTTTGTCCTTGAAATTACACCGCAACAAAGGAGTTTCTTGGCCAGTGGCGTTGCGTGCGAGTATCCTTGAGTCCCACCAGTGCCAGTAAGCTCGTGTAAAGTGAAAAACATTCCAACTGAATATCGTTGCACAGCTCCTTTAA
This sequence comes from Ixodes ricinus, assembly GCA_037355805.1. Lineage (NCBI taxonomy): Eukaryota > Metazoa > Arthropoda > Arachnida > Ixodida > Ixodidae > Ixodes > Ixodes ricinus. The sequence goes on from JAZHYW010021927.1 coordinate 22,792, forward strand.
TTGTTTCGCAGCCAGGACGACATGTGATCAATGTATTTCGTTGAGATTGCTAACACTGTTATTACAAAATGTGTATGCTTTTCTAGATGATAAAAACAAAATAAGAGTAGTCGAAAAATGTTTTTTTTTTCGTGAAGAGGGAACCCTTTCCGGAATTCTGTCTGGCAACTTTGATCACTATCCTCATCTGAAAAATGGCATATGTGCTATATGGCGGCCTTCTGTTTAGGAGGCGTTGGTTTAGTGATGAAGGAAGAAGTTGAAGATGCTCCTAAGCAGATGATTCGATGCCTACACATTTTAGACGTTAGCGCGGCGTGAAGCAGGAATTCGATGCAAGAGCTGCATAAGCGTTCATTTCTAACTCGGGCCCAGTCCATCTGTTTGTAGCACACACTCGGCTTCAAACCCAATTGATGTACAGGGTGAAACAAGGAGACGGCAGGCTCTTTAAATCGACCGGAAAATTCGGTTTCTTAACCTATCGCGCTACGACTTTGTGCAGCGTTGCCCACAGATGGTGCATTTTTTTGTGAAATTTGCAAAGAACGAACTTACCTGAGGAAAAAGTAAAGAAAGAAAAAGGCTTAGCTCCTATGGAAACGCAGCGACGCCACCGGTCTGCAAACAACACGGCGCCGTTTCGCACGGGAGACAAGAGATGGCGCAACGAACGCCGCCAACGAACGAGCATACGGCGCCGAGAGCCGACACTTTAGCAGACGATCCTTTCGACTCAAAGCGGCTCGCGTTCCGCAGGCGGCGACAAGTCGCAGAAACAAAAACAGGCGCGGTAACAACAAGGAACTGCAGTTCCTTGTCTGCTAAACACGCCGGCTCTCGGCGTCGTCTGCTCGTTCGTTGGCGGCAGTTGGCGTCGCGACCGCTTGCGCCATCTCTTGTCTCCCGTGCGAAGCGGGGCCGTGTTATTTGCAGACCGGTGGCGTCGCTGCGTTTCCATAGGAGCTAAGCCTTTTTCTTTCTTTACGTTTTCCTCAGGTAAGTTCGTTCTTTGAAAATTTTACAAAAAATGCACCATCTGTGGGCAACGCTGCACAAAGTCGTAGCGCGATAGGTTAAGAAACCGAATTTTCCGGTCGATTTAAAGAGCCTGCCGTCTCCTTGTTTCACCCTGTATAGAATTTTATCAAGGTGTCTATGTGGGCTGGTGCTTCGTTCTGACTGGTTGCATCTTTTTCGCCATCGACGCTGCAAGAGATTGAAAAAGAACTGTATAGTGAAGCACGCGTTCTCGTTTACTGTTGACTTGCGAAAGTGACGGTGCCCCATAAAATACTGCAAACCACAGGTTCATTGCCGCCATTAGTACGGTAAAATTAAAACTGCCATTTGAGTCACCAGATGGCGCTGAATTCCGGAAAGGGTCTATAGTGCCATAGTCGTCCCCAAAACAACGCACTATGTTTTTCTTTGTGTGTGTGTGTTTGGGAGTGATATGTTTGTTTGTCAACTCTAGAGCGTGCACTCGCTGTGTTGAATCGTAGTCTTGGTTGTATGGCCAACGAGCCGCGCGCATTTTAAATATCACTCCGCGATTCCACTGGCCGGAGGCGCGAGGATGCTTCGCTTGGTCCTGGTTTGCCCTGGTTTGCCATGGTTTGCCCTGGTTTGCCTTGGCGCGAGGATCCTTCGCTTGGCCCTGGTTTCGTAACATGCTCCTTCCATCGCCGGAGATAACCTCGATCTGTCGCGATCTTTGATTTCTTTTTTAATGAAAAAATCGGTCGCGTATCGTTATGATTTAGAAATTTCTAGGATGGTTAGAGCCAGCAGAGTGAGTTATCGCCACATTTAGGCGACCTCACAAACCTCCTCAGGGCACTTTTAATGAATGAAGACTAATTTCCTAAGTCCAAGAGAAAAACTGACGAACGCTTGTGGGTGCTAACAACGTCGTGTTCGATATGCCTCCTTTATTGTTTCACTTATGAGGTGTAAATAAAGAGTCTTTCATTGCAGCGCCACTATGCGGCTTGTCCATTTCTGCCTTTTTATTCTGAAATATAAACGCAAACACAAGTTATATCAGGTGATGTAAAATGGAAAGGTGTTGGTTTGGGAGCGGTAGGAGTTGACAGTAAACACGCGTTGTACATACAACTTAGGCCTGTGGGTGAAAGTAGCATATACTTTCGCTGATTAGCCTTGTCTTTACGTAAAAGGCAGAGCTACAGCCAATTCATGTGATGAGAACCTGCACACATCCAACTTAAAATGGCTGAAGTGAATGTAGCGAGTTAGGTCGGATCCGGTTTATTCGAGTCATGGAAGTTTTCGCTTGTCAGGGTTTAGAGGTAGACATGGTAAAATCAATTGAACCAAAGCACATTATAAATTGTAACAAACGTTTCAGCTAGACTAAAAGTAATTATGGCTTGGCGTAGATAATTGTAACGCACAAAACACGCTGCTAGGGATGATGAACCTATCATGCTATCGTATTAACCAGCGAAGCTACTGGCCACTCCTGCGCTGCATCCACATCAACTTGACTGCACTTTTGCCGTTTTAAAACTGAGCCTGTCGTGAATATTTCGGGCTTTGATAGATTGTTATCGTTGCCAACAACACCTTCGTACGACATGTTTCAGAGTTATGAGTTTCTCGCCCGATTCGAAAACGGCAGTTCTTTTGTTTAGAGCATTTTACCTGGAGGCGAATACAAGCCGACATGTGAAAAACTCAGCTCGGAGGGACTCGTAGAAAAGAGTTGAAAGCAAACAAAAAGTTGTCCACCCGAGAGTGCAGTCTATTTGCACAATGAAAGTTCACAATCGCTAAGACTTACTCACCGAAGACCCCAGCCTTTTCTCGGTGTGAACTCATCGTGTTTCTTCTCTAATGCGGTCCTGCGAATTAAATACATGTTCGGAAGTTAGGCAATGATGTTATTTTGTTACTTTGCAAAGGGTTCGCGATCAGCAATGACAAACAGAATAAACATTGCTATGACAAGACCAACAAATTGTCTCTACGGAGGCTAAGTCACAAGCGTCGGGTGCCCCATTGCATTGATTGATTGATTGATTGATTGATTTATCAAATCATTAAATCAATAATTAGTTCATTCAGTGATTTATTTGTTCTCCCGTTGATTCATTCATCATAAAAACAAATATGAATTAATTGAAGTATTTTTTGTTATTTTTGAAGGGGCACGGCTGGTTGAAAAAATGCACTTGACTCTTTCTGAATTGTTATTGAACACTTGATTATCGATCACACCTTCGGCCGTAGCACCATTAAGTCTGCCGGTCGTCCAAAGTTTCATTACGAGATAGAAATTTCAAGGTCAATAATGAACTTCTCTTTCGATGACAGCAGGCCCTTGTCGCTTCTCTATTGATCTATTCTATTTGCGTCATTAACAACGAGACATGGCACTCGGAATTCTCAAAATCACTACTTACGTTCTAACAAGCCAAGACTATTTTTTTTCATACTTAGAATTTTATTTTGTTGCTTGTGTCTTCTCCTGTAAGCAAGCACGTGGAATCGCAAGCCTGCCAAAGCTACCTTCAAGAGCACGCTGCACGTGCTTGGATGAACGCTGCCATAACCGACGTTCACTTCCTGGTTTCTCCTATTCCACTTGCTCGACTTCATTATTATGGTAACACGACAAGCCATTGCCTTTCAAGGCGCCTCAGTGTCCTTTTTCTGAACGTGCTTGAGGTCAGTGGCGTACCAACTTGTTTTTGAGTTGGGTGGGGGGGCAAACCAGACCCCCCCCCCTCAATGCCGGGGGGCGGTGCCCTTGGTATCCCTTGGGTGCCGGCGGCCAGTGTTTGCCCTTCCCAGTGGCGTCTGTTTCAGAGGGGGAAGGGGGGCGAAACCCATGCCTTGCCCCCCACTCTGAGAACTGGGGGGCAAGCGGCCCCCTTGCCCCCCCCCCGGTTGGTGCGCCCATGCTTGAGGTATGCGACAAGAAAAGGCCGGCAATGACGGCTCTAGGGCCTTAAGGAAAGAGTCCTTAGACCTCTAGGAGCGCTCTTGCACGCTCTGCAGAACCGACGAGGAAATCTCTCGCGTCGTTCACAATTTCAAGCAGACGCAGAAAGGTTTTATGCGCAAAGCTCTACTCCTGTGTTTGGAGTAGAGCTTTGACTTTTTTTATAACTTGCATCATTGTGATTCTGGATCCAACCTGCACGTGGAGTAAGATACCCACTTGTGTTGCACAGCCTTTGTGTGAAGGTCTAGAAGAAAGGTGACCACGGATGTACCAAGCCAGATGCCCAAATACGCGCCCGTGTAGGCCGCAAGTTCTATAATCTACAAAAAAAAGAAAAAATAATTATTGTTTTACAATGGATGATCTTTTCAAAAGTTTGTATAGTATCTTACAGTCACTGAGATATTAAGAAACGCAGGGTGTGACGTTTTTTTATTAATAATAATAATGTCTTCATGATCTTTAAAAAATACATAATGAAGCCTGCTGGCCCACGAAAGCAGATATGATTGTATGTGGGACCAGGCAGCCAACGAACAACTGTGACATAATTAAACACTGGAGAAATGAAAACACAACATAAGTAGTCCACAATACGCGTTGGGTAATTATACGACGCTTATTGCGCGAGCATGAGGCACCACTCTCTTACTTTCCGTTTTACCGCACGGAAGGATGTTGAATTTAGCAAAGACTTGGACAAAGTGTTGAATAATAAAGGAACGTGGTGACATTTTAATTTTTTCCATAATTGGTTTGTATCATAGGAACCTTGATCCGTTCGGTACGTCCTAAGTTTCTTTTACTCACCTCTTGTTTAAAGGCGCAACTTTAATAATTGCTTGTTATTATCAGACACTTATGAAACTGATTAAATATCAATATTTGAAGCGTGTGCATTTTTTTAATTGATGCCGAAGTTTTGGTATACTGATTCGTACGAAATATTGTTTACAATGCGTTTATGATTCTATCAACTACCCGTTTTTTATACTTTGAACAATTACCATACATCGTGACTCCGTACCGTATGACTGATTCTCCTAAAGATCTAAAAATAGTTATCCGCAAGTTCACGCAACAAGCACTTTCTTGCTTGTAAAGATACGCAGATACCACCCGCATTTTTCAGGGCGCAGCTCTTTGGCGGCCGTTTCTGGTTGAGCGGCGTCTCCGTCGCCGTCGCCGTCAGCGTAGCCGCGCGTTGCATTATGGGACGTTTCCCATAATGACGTCACACGTGACGTCACGTGTGACGTCACGAGGGTAAATTTTCCTGCAAAATTTGGCAGGAAAGTTTTACGCTAAATTTAGAGGAAAACGCAGTATGAATTATGACATTAAGCAATGCAAAACGTAACACTTGCATTGCTTAGGGTCACAACTCAGACTGCGTTTCTTTGGTCTAAACATATGTTTCGGCATCGTCATTCGCTGAGCTGCCTCCGTAAGTTGCGGGGATGGGCTCTCTGAGTGTTGTGCGGGAAAGTAGGCGCACGGGCTTTTTTTAGAATGTGAAACATTCTTGATCGCAACGGTAATAATCCTAGATCGTTTACATAAATATTGAACAATAACGGACCTAATGTGCTACCCTGCGGCACGCCGCAATGAACTCTGCGTTTTCTTCTGGTACTGCTTCCAGTTTGAACCATCCGGAACCTGTTCGTGAAGTAGACCGTTAAGAAATTGTTGAAGGATCCCCTAAAACCTTACTAAGTTTTGATAGGAAGAGTGCGCGATCAATTGTATCGATTGCCATTGAGAAATCCAAAAACGAGGCAAGGGAAACTTTATTATTTTCAAGCGTCTCATTAACACATTCTGAGAAATTTTCAAGCAATGAAATAATGTTTCTTTGTTGCCTGAAACCATACTGCCCATCGTTTAATAAAGAAAATCACACTCAAGCTTCTTACTTCGTGGTTGGTTCTTCGACATTCATGTCTGCTGAGGCTGCGATTTCATTGGCTGTGCGAAATGGCACTAAGATGCCCAGGACTCCCCACGCGCTGTGTTTCTTCAGCTGACAGTGACCTGCCATTGTTTGATCACATACTCTCTGAGCTTGTATTGAACACAAGGGCTGCGACGGCGCACTCGGCGCAAACTAGCAGAGCGCGCGCAATACGAGGGCAGCCGGCAAAAAGTGCGCGTGGCTCCCGGGCGGTGGCGCTAAGCAGCGCCAGCGTCTAGAATGTAAGACAACCTTTTGCTTCGCAGGGAGCATGCACGCCAGAGAATGGGTATTTCGTGCCGGCAAAGCGAGTAGCCCTTGGCAGCCGCTCGCGTTAATCTTGCGGACCGATGCTGGTTTACGAGGAATCCGAGATTATCGCTCCGTATAGATCAATGACAGAAGGAAGCGTCGAGTAGAAAATTGGTTTTCGGCGAACTAAAAAGCGAGTGAAAAATAACCCGAGCCTAGACGCGACATGTTAAGTTTTGAATCAGGAGGCTTGTTAATGAGAAACTGTTCATTTCAAAAATAACGAGAACGCAGTTGATGACAGGTTTGTAGAACACACATTAAACCAGACACAATAGATGAAACCCATATAGTTAAAACGCAATCGCGCCACTGCGTTGAATGTCGTTCGGGGAGGCAACGGGCAAGATATTGGCCTGTCGCCAGTGTCTGTAGTCTGGTTGTTAGATACCACGGAGGGAAGGAAGAATGCCTGAGACATAATTATCCTATAGCTGCGAATCCGTGTGACAAAACGAAGCGTACATTGATTGTGTCTCTACGCTTATTAGAGACATCACCATGGAAGGTCTCTAGCTCAACTTTTGAAACTTACGAAAAGAGGCTTTCGCACTAACTTTGTGTACGCTTTTCTTTTTTTTTTTCACTGAAAGCATAGTTTATTAGTAGTCACCCGAAGAACTTTTGCAAATGAACCGAACAAGTTCACGGCGATGAGCCTCGTTGTTGGTTGGACAGATTAGCAAAGGAGAGTCGCAGACTGCTGGCTCTGCTAACCTGAGAAGTGTCTCGAGGGTCGCCAGTTCCTTACGTTCATGATAACACATCTGACGCAAAAATTTTGAGAATGTAGAGCAGATTAATTAGTTCGTCTGAGGAGTACGGGAGTCCTCCTCGATCCAGGTGGTTTGTAAGACTACGCAAATGGCTATTGGTCTTCGGTTTCTCCATATTACATGAGCAGGAAAGGCATGCCAAGCGTTCGTTTACGACACGGATGATGTAGCCTCCGATGTGTGCCGTTGCAGATAACTCGAGAACCTGCATTCTTCTTACAGCATGATGGGACAGCATTGCCAAGATGTTCGCTACACTTTCTGGAAGGTCGCATGATGCGGTGACTGGCACTGTAGGTATCGCGCAAGGGCAGGACAAGCGTATTTATCAATCCGTTACTCACTTGCGAACTACTTGCCGCAGCTGGGTAATATAACAGGGCTTTGCGATGTGAACTACGGATCGCCAGGACACCGCTAAGAACGACGATCGAGCATGGTGATGTAGGATCTTATGCGTGTTCTAACTGGGCAAGGCGCTGTCTCAGCTATCCGAATTTCGCGCACTCAAGGTTCTTTTTAATTCGTTTTTGTTTTTAGTGGCTCTCTAAGGCGCTGAGGGGCGCGATTCGCTGCTTTGTGGAGAAGTGGAGGGATTTGCGCGCAGTAGCAGCTGCGCTGACAGGCATAATAGAACTAATATAAACAACTGTAAACCAACTCGTACAAAAAAAAAAAAAAAAAAAACGAGTGTTGATTGGGCGTTTGGGGAGGCTCGGATTTAATCATTGCATCGTGCTAAAAACATGCCACCCGCCAATGCTGCTTGATAAGGTTTTTGAACAGGGTCTATTGCACGCTTGCAAGCGTGCTCTGAGAATGGCACCGTGGCGGTACTGCACGGTTACATTTCTCATTTACAGCAGTATTGGTTTACGCTGTCGGCTCGCGCTGCAGAGCCCAAAGATCCTGGGCTCAATCCCCGCCCCTGCCCGTTTCGATCTGGATGAGCATCGAACCGGCGTGCGGTCGTGTATCACTAGTGCGTGATGTGCGTTAAAGACCCCAGGCTAGCGGTTGTACTGCACTAGCTAAATTTCTCATCTACAGCTGGGAGACTCGTCGCCCGTTGAGGCATACCAAGTTCTAGCCTGTATAAACATACACATAACCCTTTTCTGTTTTAAGCGATATCGGGTTGGAATGTTTATGACTTTACAGAAGCGTACCGGTCCTAGTATGGCCCAAGTATACTCGCACAGCGCACAGACCGCCACTGATTCAGAAGCTTCCTGGTCGCGGTGAAATGGCGAGGATAAAAGGGGACTATTTCTTTCAGTCTTGCCTTCGCAAAGCTTGACGACGTAATTGTGGGATCGAAACCACCCGCCTGACGACAGTCGACAGTGGTGCGTGGATTGGACACCAGAACTTTCGTTAGCACTCAACTTTGGATCGTAATAACCAATGCCTCGGCGGACACTCGGGTAGTGGCTCGTGTCCAACCACTGCGGTGATGAGAATAGCCGAACTCTAACAATGCTTGGAGCTCAGCACGCGTTTTCTACTTTGCCAACCCGAGCGCGTGGATATGATTAACCTTGGCAGCATAGGATAGGCACCAGGCCACGTGGCCGTTTGTCCTTGCTCCGAGATGAGGCTATGAACGATGCTCGTATTTCTCGAATTTATTTGCCGACTGCCATTGCTTAGAAATCAAAACTAAGGCAAGTTTATTCAGTTATTAACGTTAGAGAGTGATTCTGATTTGTATTCAAAGAAAGTAGAAAAATCGTTTCATGGCCCCTTTAAAGACAAGGCCGGCGCTGTACATACAAGAACGTCAAATTAGTTTTTTGGTTGGGTCGTATGCTTCATTGTCGAGCCGTAAATTAATACTTTCGCGATAATTAAAAGGGGGCATGACAAACAATAATGTACACATACGATCCTCTCAAGAGTTTGTGGAGCTAACCCAAACCCATGGCATCAGTACGCGCTTTGCAAGCAGCGCGCATACGAAGTTCTCGTCCGCTTTCACACCTGTGACTTCTAAAGCGATGCGACCGACATGCGATACGCGGTATCCGCGTTACTGCAACGCAACCAGTGCTGAGAAGTCCGTGGGCCAATTTACAGGGCGGTCCAGGTTCCGACCTTCTAATTCCTATGAATATTTCCTGCAAAACTCATAAAAGGTGCCTGGTTATATACACTTTATTTCCTCACAAGATTTTGTTTTCGTTAGTACAGAATTAGGGTAATGTACAGTGCTAATCACACTCGTCTATAACGCGCGAGCGTGCGGCCTTCTCCGGGGAACGCTAGACTGGTGGCATTCGCGGAAACTAAGCTAGTCACGTGGAGCAACATGGAACGGCCCGCTCAAGGGGTGTCCTGCCCACTCTATCAGCTGGCGGCGAACGCGGAAGGCTGCTCGCACGCTTTTTACAAACATCATTGCTCGAACAATAAACAAACTAAAGCATGAAGGCGTATCAACGATGTCGTCATCAAAAAACCAAAATATACCATAAAGCACTTTACTTTTATCGCTTATCAAGCTGATAGAATGAGCAGGACACCCCTCGAGCGGGCCGTTCCATGTTGCGCCACGTGACTAGCTTAGCTTCCGCGAATGCCACCAGTCTAGCGCTCCCCGGAAAAAGCCGCACGCTCGCGCGTTATAGACAAGTGTGATTAGCACTGTACAGTGCTCACCAAACTCACCCGGAACGCGCGAGCAGCGTCGTATCTAATAAGAGCGCTACCTTGCCGGCAGCTGAATAACCGCTCCATGACATAGCGCTGAATAGAACAGTCCGAGCAGGGAGGCCGCTCGCTCAAGGCCTAAGTCACTGCTGAGCCGGAGGCAACGCAGCAAATTTGCCTGCGATTCACTTACATTTTTCGCCTCATTCAGCACAAGCATCGAATGCTTACCGATTGAATAATCGTAGACTGTTTCGACAAACACCTACGCATCTTTGAGCGAAAAGGTAGAGATAAGTATAGACTGATCGGCCGCCAAAATTGCTGTGGCGTCCACGGTCTAGCGAATGGCCTTTCCGGCTCGGAGTGTTTTATTGAGCGCTATGTCAAGAAGCAGTTCCTCGGCCGCCACAAGGATAGCCCTCCCATGAAATAAGACACTGTTCGTGCGTTCCGAATAAGTTTGGTGACCACTGTGCCTTCTCGTATGAAGATCCTTTTTGTCCCTGATTGATTGGAACAACGTTATAACTTTTGAAATACGATTGCTAATGACTCGTGATTCTCGGAAAAACACATAACATATTTCACGTGTTCGTGGGTCCTATAGTATTCGGATTTATTTTACCGTATAGTTTCTAAGCGGAAACTACGTTGAAACCCTCAAGACTTCGTCAGGTGTTTTGTTTAGGCGGCTTTTAATTCAGGAGCATGCCGCTCCTTCTATCTCGAGAAAAACGTCCACTGCTGGTTTGAGGCTTTCTTTTAAAACAATATATCCAACAAAGCTTCTTTTTATGGTTTCGCATCAGTCCCTGGTATTTAATATTTAGTTGATTTATTTAAAACATACTAAAGAAAGAATCGACGACCAAAGTTTAAATGATAGAAAACAAATGCTCTGATCGAGCAAACCCACTTGCACACATGCATAACAGAGTGAGAAACAGACAGCAATATAAAACACACGGGACACGTGTACGTGTGCTCGACATGCGTGGAAACTTCCTTTTGTAAACGGACCCGAAAACATTGTTCTTCGTGAATTTCCACGAAGACCGTCTGCAAAACGGGTTTTAGTCCTTCGGTATACTTTGCCTTCTATACAGCTCTTATGAGGTGAAGCCAACGTTACCCAGCTTCAGCAGCATCCACATGCACGTGCTTTCGCCGCGTCAACCTTGTAACCATTGTTGAGTAATCAAATTTCTTATGGGGGCTTTACGACGACGGGAGGTTAGTCTGGATTAAAACGACGTCTCCGCCATAGAGAAGCAATTTAGGCAGTTCAGTACTCGGATAAACTTCGTTCAGAGGTAGTTTGAAATCGACGTGTTATTGTAAATAACATTAAGAAATATAACGAGAAAGCGAGGCACTTAGGTCGTTCATTGTGCCTGAAGCACTATGACTCTAGCGACATGGTTATATCCAGCGCAACAATGAAAGCACAAATCGCAGGCGTGAGCGCACCAGTTTGTATGGTCGGTGCTTGCGCGCGCGTGAATGTGTGTGTGTGTGTGCTTCTGTGTTTGTGTGTGTAAGGGCGGAACGTTCAAATTGTACGGGGGTGAACAAACGGTTTGTGTAATGAAGATGAAAATATTTGTTAAAGGGAAATACTATGGTAACTTGCTAAAAAAAAGCATCAGCGTTAACACATAATTAACAGACAGATTAACCTGAAACTGAGAACTTGTAAAAAAAAAGTGAATTATTTTCGCGCTTCTAAAAGTGTCCATAAAAATCGACTAACCAACGTAATGTCACGTTAAAATAATAATAATAATAATAATAATAATAATAATAATAATAATAATAATAATAATAATAATAATAATAATAATAATAATAATAATAATAATAATAATAATAAACTTCAAAATGTTTAAGACCTGTGTCCTTGTTACACACACGAGGACGAGCAACTCAATTGAGCGTAGGTTACTCAACTGTAAGGGTGGGATGGTAGATGACCAGATCTTCGACATCGGAGCGGTACTTCAACTTGAGCTTGAAGGTTTGCCTGTAAGATTAAAACACGATCTTTGCAAACTTCACTGTAATGCCGGGTAGCGTCGCTTCGAACATAACTTGAATGTAGACGCCTCTATCGGCAAATAGAGATTTGCCAAACCTTGCACCATTCAGAGTAGCCCTTGGCGAAAATTTATGAGTCAAATTTCGAGAAGGCAACACCTACCTTCTCTCTTTAGCTGAAACCTGAAAAAAAAAAAATGTTTTCGTTCCGTTTAATAAAAAAAAAACTTATTATTTTTATTTATTTATCTTTATTTTAGAAACGTAACAAAAACGTAACAATACTCAGACCTCGTCGTCAGAAATGCTGGACATCCGTACGTCGTAGTGGACTTGCCTGGAAATAAATAGTGAGATCAGTTTCTCCGTGCTCGCATCCACAGTCACGGACAGCTGAGGAAGTGAAGGGCATACATGACGAGCCCTGAACAACTTCTTGTCGTGCCTATAAGATGGCAGTATTAGCAGATACAAGCAAAAAAAAAAAAAAAGCTATCGAGGAGGCGGAGCATGAAGCGTGACCATCATTAGCATCGCCCTGCATTTCCTAGGTTGTGGGTGACTCTATCTGGCTAGATGCGCGAAGTGCCGAGGAAGCCACAAGCGGGAGTGCGATGAAAGTCGCTTTTGTACCAATTTTAGTGACGGGCTAATCGGGAGAAAATTTTACGGGGGTAAACAAAAAAAAAAGGGTTACAGAGTATTCGCTCTTCCTCTTCAACTGGTAACGCTGCGCGCATCAATACTCGTTTTCACCTCAAGAAAAAATGAAGTTTTGCGCATTGTTTATGCGCCGCGCGAAGTAGTTCTTACAGATTTGGTTGTCGTAGGAAGACGCGGTGCCTTTGGCGTTTGAAACGTGTACGTCTTGATAAGATAACGCGTATATCTAATCTAAAATGCTCCTACATATATCTTCATTCCCAATTAAAGGAAGAAATTAGTAATGCTCCGCGAAGAGCCGGACTTTTTCTCTTTTTTCTACAGTGCTTGAATTTGAAAACGAGTAGAGTGAAAAAACGCATAGACCAGCTCAGTCTCTCTGACGTCCTACCGATGCAGTGGCTATGCTGTCAGCACAGCGCATGCGCAGACACCTCACGTCTCGACGAACCTGGTTTCTGCGCAAGCGCGGTGGGCGGGCAAACGCGAGCTTCCTTGTAAGCAGCGCGTTGAGCTACATACAGTTCCCGTGACCTGTGTGAGCTGAGCTGTTGTCTGCAGGACGTGCTAAAATGCCCCCCCCCCGCCTCCAACCCGCCTACACACACACGCACACAAACAAAGTACTGCGCCGTTTTTCTCTAAGTAGCTGTCCAGCTTCCATCGTCCACCTGGGAAGGAATTTTAATGCGAGTTATACTTACTAGTACAAGCAAATAGAACAGATTAAAAGGATAAAAAGCGCTAACAAAACGAGGGCAATGGAATCACAAAGACGACAGGACAGGCGCTAACTCTCAACTGGTTTTATTAGAAGTTTTAATGCATATGAAACAAGCTTTTCTTTTATGAAGTGCGTGTAATGTTTAGGTGTTTATGTGATAAGGACGCGTTTTCAAATTTGAAAATTAGCTGTAGTTTTGATGTACAAAAGAAAAGATAGTTGTATCTTTGGCCGGGTGCTTTTTTGTTTTGTCAAAATCAAGATAAAGCAAATAAGACTAAAACTAAACTACTTTTCTTTAACTTTTTTACAAAACGATTGTATTGTTTAGGAAAAATAGGGACATTGACATTTTCAATATACGAGCATTTTGCACTAATATTTTGCTCACCCGGGATAGTGCAGTTGAAGCGCTTCGCAACCGTCGAAGGGGTTCGTTTTATTTTGACCGAATCTTATTGAGATCAAATGTTCCAATTTGAGACACCCAAGACCCGAGGCACGTATGACATGACACGTTTAAAAATGATTACTGACCCTTTACGAGGTGCTCTTTTTAGAATGGTAAGCAAATTAATCTACGGTGCATTATAGGCCTCCGATGCTTTTGCGACACCAAAACCCCATCAATCAAATGAAGCTGAAACCGACTAACCGAGGCAGAAGAAGCGACAAGAATGCTATACGGGTAGACATTGAGGGAGAGGAGGAGGCGAGAGCGCGCCGGGACGACAGAACACCAGCTCTGATTGGAATGATTACGGGGTACACGCAAAGGCCAGCAAGCTAACCTTTGTCTCTAGCCACTCTTCGAACGCGGCCGAAAGCGTTCGAACGTCGAACGTCGACGTCGAACACAGAAAGGCGGCGAACACCGTGACGTTGCGCTTTTGGCGCTTCCTGATTGGCTCTATTGGGCTCATAGTGTCGGCTGCGCTCGGACTTGAAACATTTGCAGTGTTGGCGCCAACGCGTTACAAGCAACAGCGTATACCGGTAACGCGTCACTTTTTTCTGTAACCCGTAACGTACTATTCCGTTTTAAAACAGTAACGGGTAACGTACTTACGTTACTTATTTCGAGTTACGAGTAACGTAGGTAAGTTACTCATTACAAATTCTTCCAAAGACTTAAAAAATTCTGACATTTTTTTGCGTTTCTATGCGTCAAGTTACGTGAATTTTTTAAGTTTTGGGCGTTTTTCTTTGCGTTTTTTTGCGAGTATTTAGGTGAAACCGTAAAAAGAGATAACGTAATTTATATTCAGTTTCTGCATGGACATAAGGTTTCTTGAAATATGGCGCTTATGCATACCCGTAACGTCAAAACAGTAAACCGTGTTAATTCATAATTTAAAAGGTAACGCAAAAATAACGTGCGTTACATTTCGTCTGTACCGGTAACGGTAATGCTTTCCTTGTATTTTGAAGTAACGTGGATCGGTAACTGTTTTTGTTTTATTTGCCAGTAGCGAGTAACGTATTTCGTCACTTTTTCCGGTTACGCCTACAACACCGTACATTTGTTACAAGGTCACACTTAACCGCAGTTACGCTAAGCCACAGTTATACCACTCTATACCTTTTGACAACGTTCTATAATTGTATTTACATGGATGCGATCGTAGCGAATCAAATCGAACAGGGACCAATCACACGCAGCCTGTCTTTCTACTTCTTTCTCTTTTGCCCATCCGCTACCAATCAAAATAGTCAAATCTCGAGTCGATGTGTCCGGTTGCATCCATGTAAATACAGCCATAGTCTGCATTTACATGGATGCAACCGAGTTGCTACGGTTGCAAAGGTTACATGGATGCGACCGTAGCGCATCGAATCGAGATTCGACGATTTTGGCTGGTATAGCGGATGGGCAAAAGAAAGAAGTAGAAAGACAGGCTGCGTATGATTGGTCCCTGCTCGATTCGATTCGCTACGATCGCTTCATTACTATGTAAACGTAGCCCATGTAAACGCAGCCCATGTAAATGCAGTCCATGCGCTTGCGCATCTTGGGCGCCCATCGAAGCTGTGCTCGCGTACTCTTCGCTTCTTCTGAAATAGCTGTTCGAGAATATACAGTGCGGTAATTGTGATCAAGTGTAACTCCAGTTAGAGGTGACTTAACTGCGGTTGAGGGTGTTAAATATGACTCGAAGTGACACACCGGCGTTTTGAACGACTTTAATCTTTGAGTGCTCAATGAGCTTCTATTTTGATGGTTATATTGAGATTTGCCCCCAATTTTTGTGTAAGTTGAGCTGTCGTACACTCACTCGCAAGGCAACGTGCAGGACCGCTTGCACTCGCCGTAGGAGCCATTTCCCATGAGAGCGTTGTAACAGGCGTCTGCAAACGGGACGTTGCAGCAATGTAGCAACTGCGTAGTAATTCTGTCTCGTTACTGTACTTCTGTAGCAATGTAGTAAACGTTATTTGGTTTCTATGCAAGAATACGTGATTTACTGACTCGACCAATGAGGTTGTTGGGGAAATAAGTACTGGTGAAGGATGCATTTGAGTTCTGAATACGTAGATGGGTAAGTTACGTTTGGCAACTTCTATAATGGGCTGTAGCGAACATCACACGATTCCTCGACGCCTAGGACGACATGCTAGATTAAACGTACTGAGCAACTAAAGAAAAAGGGCAGTTTAACTTTATTTTTATCGTGACAGTCATAGGCAGTATGCATTACTTATTTCGGCGTTTTCCGCGTCGTTTGCGATTAAAAAAAAACAAAATATATATATTGTTTTCGTGTATTTTAGTTTTTTTTAGAGCGCAGCTCTTAGGCGCCCGTTTCCGGCTTAGAGCAACGTCGCCGTCGCCGTCGCCGTCGGCGTAACTGCGCGGTGCACGATGGGTAAATTTTCCCGCTAAATTTAGCGGAAAATTTTCCCCATAAATTTGGAAGCTTCCGCTAAATCAGCGGAAAATTTTCCCCGCTAAATATAGCGGAAAATTTTCCCTGCTAAATCTAGCGGAAAAGTTTTCCCGCTAAATCTAGCGGAAAGTTTTCCCCGCTAAATCTAGCGGAAAATTTTCCCCGCTAAATCTAGCGGGAAATTTTCGCCGCTAAATCTAGCGGAAAATTTTCCCCGCTAAATCTAGCGGAAAATTTTCCCCGCTAAATTTAGCGGAAAATTTTCCCCGCTAAATTTAGCGGAAAATTTTTCCCGCTAGATTTAGCGGAAAATTTTCTCCGCCTCTCACTCCTCGAGGTCACGTGACCCCCAGGCCACGTGCCCCCCCCCCCCCGCCCGGTCCCGCCCCCCGTGCCTTCCTCCTCCTCCAAGAGCTGCGCTCTAATTCGGCGTTACAGGAGTTGTAAACGGCTTTCATTTTTTTTTCTAGAGTTGTTAGATCGTTATGTTTACATGATAAGATTTTAGGTTTGCAATCTATTTTCTCAGTCAAAGCAATATTTCTGGTTGCGGCTCAGGAGAAGAACGTGTCCGGTTTCGGCCCGAAGTATAAATGGTACAAATATAAAGTAAGCTATTCGGTACTTTTTCTCCATTTACATTTAAGTGAAAAACAACAAATAACAAATATTTCAAGGAAGCATGACACCTCTTTATATTTCACATTTTAGTCAATGCAGCCGCGGTGTTAAAGCTCGGATATACTCCAATGACCCTCCGATACACTTCGCCTTTTTGTTACAGAAAAACGATAGTCTCTTCGGCGTTATTTTTTTCAATCGCGCAAACTTAAAAATTCACAATGTTAGTCTCATTTTTCTTTTTTTAAAGGTGATAATATAATTAACATGCTCCAGAAAGTAAAAAGTAAACACGATTTCTGATCGTGCAATTCGTTTCGGTAAATGCGTTGCTTTTTAGTATTTCTTAAGCACGACCAACAAGTTAGAGTCGTAAAAGGCAACACTTAGAAGAACCTTTCGGTGAATTTTTAACATATTTCGCACTCCTTTCTAGCCAGCGTAATAATAATTCTCTAGGATACTCATTAACAATGAAGTTACATTTAATGTTTATTCACACACCTCCGTTTGGTAGCAACCGAGCGCGTTGTGCAGCCTTATGCTTCATTGTGATCGCTTGCGACGAGAGAACACAATGGCGCCATCTATTGAGCACTTGCAATCTGCGTATACTCCCAAATTTCTTCTATATATTTTATGTTTACGCGCCATTTTGTTACTATGGGCTTGAAAAAAGTTTGACAATGTTATAAACGACCATTTTTCATAGACTGTATGAACATTTGATCCCACAAATACTTTGTAAACTTTACTCTAGTTAAAATGCAGTTCCCGGGCTAGCTCATAGATGGCGCCAGCGTGCCAGTCGTAAGAGGTCGCAAGAACTCGGTCCTAAGCAAACGCAAGTGTGTTAACCAATCTTCCTGCACAAGCGCCAACAGTGAGTTTAAGAGTTTTAGAACACTGAAGCCATTTACTTCTAACAGGCTGCTCTATTATTACTCATCAAATTTGTTCTCGCGCGCTGAAATGAGCGGGCGAGTTCCTTACTGCCCATGCTTTGCATGAAGCTGCACTGCATTCATTCGTTTGCTTTTTTCTTTTTTACCATAGAAAGTCGATTTATGCGGATCACCTGTAGGACCGAAGTCGCACGTTGGGGCCGGGTAGCTGGCGGTGAACTCGTAATCTGCCAGCACGCAGCCGCAGTGCCGCACCTCGAGTTCCATGCTGCACTTCTGCATGCAGAGCTGCGCCACGATAGAACAAAAAGAGAAACGCGGTTAATTTACGCGGACGCGCAAGCATTGGGCGGACGAGACCTATATATCCTATAAAATGCCCTTATGCTTTAGACCAAACATCATTTCTTTAATCATCACGAAACTGCTGTAACTTTTTTAAATGTAGAATTGCATTCGTATTGAAGCTATAACCCTGATTTAGACTCGAAAAGTGAAGAGTGCCTCGGTCGAAGAGGTATGGCGTGCTGCCAAACGCCCGTGACGCGAGCTCCGCGGGAACGTCAGAACGCCAGAGCTCTGGTTCGAATGATTAGTGGGTACACGAAAAGCTAGCAGCCTTTGTCTCCACCGCACTCGTCGAACGCGTTCGAATGCGAAAGCTGAACTGCGGACGCTGGCGTCCCGCGTTCTAACGCATCGACGAGTGCAGTGGATACAAAGGCAGGCATAGCTGGAGGCCTACTCACTATAGTCATTCGAACCAGAGCTCGGCGTTCTGACGTCCCCGTCGCTCTCGTCTCCTACTCCCCCTCACTTTCTGGGCGCATAAGCGTTCGCTTCCTGGCTTCACCGCAGCACCTAGTGGAACTCTCTTTAACCTCTAGTTTTCTTTAAAGGGGCAGTGCAATGATTTTAATGTTGAAATAATTGGCAGTTTGCATTTTTTATATTGTTTATGCAAGCCCAAGTGACCAAAAACGCGTCACCTTTCCCCGAAAAACTGCTATTCTGCTGCGTAATCGCAAAGCAAAAAACGAATTATTTGCCGATCTGCAGCCGCCTGTCGGGGTTACGGGAACTAAAATGACACCGTCTCTGGGGGATACGCGGAAGTCAACAAAACCTGTCCCCCTCCGCTGCTACACTCGCCGTCAGCCCCGTGGCGAACCGTCCTTTGTGTCGATCGCTCGCCGCGACCTTCGACGAGGCTAATCCTTTAAAAGTCGACAATCGCGGAGGAAGCGGCTGGTCTCTGAAGAGAGGACCCAAGGGGAAACTACGTGAACCCCCAGAGTACGTCACTCGAAAGTCGACGTGGAGAGTTGAGAGGCACTTTGACCTTCGATTTGTTTCATTTTTTTTAAATAAGAACTAGCGCTCGCAAGAAAATACGGTTTTCTGTTTT
Organism: Ixodes ricinus; assembly: GCA_037355805.1. Classification (NCBI taxonomy): domain Eukaryota; kingdom Metazoa; phylum Arthropoda; class Arachnida; order Ixodida; family Ixodidae; genus Ixodes; species Ixodes ricinus. The sequence continues at coordinate 41,714 of JAZHYW010021927.1, forward strand.
TCGTTCCATAGGTGACGCAGATTAATTTCCGCAGTTAATTGGCCAAAGTCTGAAAATTGTTGCACAGCCCTTTTAAGACTCTTTTTTTTCTTTTTTTATATAGTTATCACTGATGAGTAGAAGTCGATTTCTCTTGAGATGGAGGAATGTCTGGTTTTACTGACAACTTCCCCGTATACATACTAGGGGTTCATTTGGCCGGTGGTGGAGCGCTGCCTTTTGGCGTATAATACGTAATAACTATAGTCGGTGACAGGTCAAGAAGGAAGTGGCAGCTCCTCCCACCTCTCTCCACTATAGCAGAGCAAACGCTGGAGAGGAGGTCGCCTCCTCTCCACCGTTCGCTCTACTAAAGTGGAAAGAGGTGGGAGGAGCCTACTTCCTTCTTGACCTGTCACCGACTATATATGGTTTCGGTTTTTGGGTAAATACCGATAAATGACAAAAATTAGCCACCGCACCGGTTTTATCAAAATCGGGGGAAAAAAGAAAACGAATTAGAGCTGGCCTTTAATAAGAAAATACCCGAGCTTCTTGGCAAGGAAAACTTTATCTACAGGTTTATTTTTGTGTTAACCCCGAACACAGCCGCCACTGAACTGTCAGCGAGGCCGCTTTTTTATTGCGAAAACGCCCCTTGTCTGGTGTCTTTTCCTGATGGGTATCGAACCGTTTTCCAAGCATTTGGGTCCTCCGCACGATCCCTGTAGGTCATCTCAAGACTATGTCCTGTGTTCTTCGATAAACACCAAATGTTTATATCACGTAAAAAAAAGAAAAAAAAGTACACAAGGAACCTTAACTATAATTAAAGCTCCGTGTTTTCGGATGAATCCGAAAAACTCTGAAAAACACCCGCCGGTAAAATTTTGGTAAATTCGGGTTTATCCAATAAACTCCGAATGTTTATGTGCCAATGCCACCCCCCCCCCCCCCCGCAAAAAAATAAATAAAAAAATAAGAGACTTTTTTTTTTTACAATTTGATGAGCACGGTGTTAATCGTCCTGGGAAAATGGTACCATAATTATCTTTCGAATCTCAGACTGTTGTCAAAAGGGTCTTGCCGCTTGTCTCGTCGAGGTTGATTCAGGGCAACAGATCATTGTACCGTCGGGCCACGACAAAAGCGACTCTCTTTTGGTTTCCAGTTTGAGCCATGCGATTTGTGATTTAGAGGAAGGAGAAGGTATGTTTTTGTAACAGTGAAAGCTATGGACCGTAGAGATTGTATTAAATAGAGAAAAGGGACAGTTGAAACTCTCTATGACATCCTTAACCACTCCACCTCGCGCGGCCGCGGGCTAGATTGATGGAATAGGATGGGATGACTAACGAGCTTCGTAGCGACTGCCCCCGGGAATTTATTGATTTTAAGGTATCGACGTTTATCGAAGCAACACTTGTGTGCTACTTTTGTCGTGGGACAAATTAATAATGCCAATGGCAATGACACGAACGTCAAATTCAACTGAAGAAATTTTAACCGATACTAGAGCGTTTTATTTTTTATCTGGCATACGTTTACATCCGGTTATTATTTACATATTTATTTTCAACAGGAAACACTGCGAAATTAAACTCCGAATTTCGAGAGAATTGGGAATAAAACAAATATAAACTACGATAAACATCCGAATCTTCGGCAAAAAATAATAAACTCCGAAAAACACCCTCCGAATTTGACGAAAAATAAACTCCGAGAACACGGAGCCCTAACTATAATGCGTCCCAAACATAACAAGAAAACAAGATTTCCTATTATTTTCGATGGCTTTGAATGGCCAATGTAAACAAGGCAAGTTTGTTCTCGTTTTTTTTTTTTAAATTCGTGGCCGAGTTTTGGGTGTTTAGGGTAAGCAATTAATGATAAAGCTGAAGGAGTAATGACAAGTTACTAAAGTACATAGACGACGTTTAGCATCGAAGGTGACCGGTTTTGTTAAAACCTGCTTATTCTGAAAAATCTCGTTATTGTCCTTTCTGGGGAAATGGAAGGTGAGGGTGCAAACGCCAGAGTAGCGAATGCAATCTATTGAAAACTTAATGTTTATATTGAATGAAATTTAAGGAATACTTGCGTCGTGATTGAGGAATCCTTGAACTCCGGGAAGGATCCCATGCTCTTGTAGTCTGTGCACATGCTCTTGTACGGCGATGGCAGTCTGATTGTTCGCAGCTGGACGGGCATGGAAAAGGCAAGGAAGTTTCTAACCTCGCACTAGTATGACAAAGTTAGATTTCAAGATTTAAGTTCGAGGAGGATCTGAAATAAAACTGCAGTTAGTTACGCCTCACCAATACTGCGCGATGCGCGTTAAAAGACCTCAGGTTAACAGTCGCGTACTGTCGTTTACTAAAGTTGGGTAAATCAAAAATAATTTTTACGTACACTAGATGTCCGATGAATAAGTGTGTACATCATTAATTTATGGCATTTTAAAAACGCGAAAGTACGTTCTTTTTTTTTCTTTTTACGTTAGTACATATGTCTCACGTTACTCGAAAAAAAAAAAAAGGTAGCTTAAACTCCGCGCTCAGACGTCCTGCATGTAAATTGTTTCACCGACGAAATTTGAAGTGCATCGTAGACTTGCCTATGCATGAATATCGCAAGCTGCCTAATGCGTAGAAGTTCTAACGTGTCTCCCATAAAAAGCTGTCGCAAGCTTTTTTTTTTGTATATATATATAGATACTACGAAGAGTGTCTGCACACTCAGATGGACTTCAAGGAAGTCTAACAATGGCCGGAGAGTGCTCTCGGTGCTTGTTTATACCAGCGTGAAGACATTTAGTCGCGTATCGAGTGCCTGTTAGCACGTCCGTAGGACAAAACGTGGCCACTAAAATGGCATCGCAGCATCGGTCGATTGCCACACGTTCGCACCGAGGAAAGCCGTCTTGGACCAGTTCGCTTGTGAATGTGGGTATCTCTGTCTTTAGCTAATTTAA
>JAZHYW010021928.1:0-64048 GCA_037355805.1 Ixodes ricinus
CTGTTGTGCTACCCAAGGCTGTCACACGTCGTCTGACAGAAATAAGGCGGCAACAAAAGGCGAACTACGATAGAAACTCAAGAACGCTGCCAGGCATTGACACGTGTTCTACAATCACCGTCTGCAACACCCTGCGGCGCACATGGTCACCTGCCATAGTCGTGGGACATCCAGCGCCGAGGTCCTACAACATTCTAACCTCAGAAGGTCAAGTCCGCCGAAGAAACCGTGAACACTTACGTCCGGCGACAGATTCTCGGCAAGAACTGACCTCCACGGGGAAAGTGACAGCCAGCACGGAAAAGAGACCCAGTGACTTTAACCAGAGTCAGCCTCAGCCGGGACGCAGCCATGAAGAGGAACAAGGGAAAGAAGGCCACCACAGCGATACCCCAACCATGTTGATGGTGGCGCTCTACGCTGACTTTTCCAGAGAAAAGATATGTAGCAACCAGCAAGACATGGAGCCACCTCTCTCTAAGCGGTGCCGCGGTTTGAACCCGAGCGCGAAGCGCGCGACATAAAGATCATTCGTTCGAATCTCCATGCTGGTTGATGCATATTGCTTCCTACATTAAATTTGTCTGCTATGCCAAAAGAAAAAAAAACTAAATGTTTTACGTAAGTTGCTTAATCTCCGTTTAGTACGGTGGCGAATTCCATGAGGCGCTCGTTAGCTACGCTTAGACACTGCGCAATCTTCGAATTTCTAGCCCATTTATTTAGGGACCGAAGACACACTGCAGACAGCAGGAACACGGCATCGGTAGTTCGTGACTCGTACTCTGCAATGTCCAACGCCAAATGTTCGCAGTCAAAGTAGCTGCACTGTATTTTACGTAACAGCCATTCAGATTTCACTTTTAATATGAAAGCGGGAAAATAAAAATAAATACAAACGGTGGGTTTTGCAGCATTTGCGAGGTCAAATCTATCTATGCGCTATCTTCGGTAAGTGATCGCTTTTTATTGCACTGTTAGACGTGATTTCCTTTTATGGTGAAAGATTAACGGGTAAAACATATAGAAATATATGCGGACCGGAAGTGTGCCAGGGTCACCCAATAGATTCGGCCACAGAGGTTGTGGCCAAACAAAAAAGGACGAAAAGCTTCTTTCACCTAATGTCTGGGGCCAGATCGAAGCTACACGCGCGAGCATGTTGCCCTGAACGATACTTGCACCGCACGAGCGGGCGCGCTTGGCAGAGGCCCGGAGCTCCCTCTTTAGGTTATGCCACGTTTGTCAGTCTCGCGTAAAGTTACTGGATCCTGGTAAAGAAGTGCCGTTGACTTCCCTGCAGCTATCCGAGAACAAACAAATATTAGCATACAGACGTCCAGAACGTCGCAAGGCGATTGGCTAATTGGTGTCCATTGCTGTAGCAATCGCATTTTTCGGCCCCTTCAAAGCTTCAAAGCTTCGAGAGGGTCGTTCTAATCCAGTCGCACCAAGATCACCATGGAGCATCAGAGTGCTGAAGGCGTTCCTCGCTAATTTAAGCGTCTTTGGCACTGCATATGCAATCGACTTTTCAATCCCTATTGAAAATAAGTCTAAAGCACCGTCTCGGACCATCTCGGAAGGTAACTTCTTCCTTCTAGCGTTTCTTATTAGAAACGCTAGAAGGAAAATAACTTTCTAGTTATTTTTCTTATATGTGCTTACTTTTTTCTGTTTAATATCTTACGTGTTAGTATTTTGCACGTCACTCTCTTGGATTGCATTTTTTGGCATATGCCTCGAATATGTACTCTCAATGTGTTTTATTTTAGGTTTCAAAAGTGCTCATTTGTATTTTACTTGTTGTTCTTTCTACTACTGCTTGGTACAGTCTTTGGCCTGCAGTATGTTTTATATAAAAATATTAATATATAAAGTGTCCATCAGCCTTGAAAAATTATGCGACCTCACAGGCCTTCAAAATCCTTCAAGAATACCTACAAAAAAAAAAGGAACACCATCTTCCCGAGGGGAACCAAGGGGTGATGCGGAGCATCACGGATCGTTATTAACGGTGTTATTAACGGTGTTAGTAACGTTGTTAGTGACGTTGTTAACTTTGGTTCCGTCGCTCGCTTCGTACGTTTACGTTGATTTTCACGGTCCCGAACCTCAGGTTCTGCTGCTCGACGTTCACGAACCAACGCGGCTTCCCGTTCTCGAAGGTCGGAGTTACGAATAGGAGGGATGTCGTGATGATGATGCTGATGTTCGGCCACTTGTAACAAGAGGCCTGATGGCGAACACGTTGCGAAGCGAAGTTCAGTCAGGTGGTATTAGACTTTAACGTAGATAGATTTATTTAACATTGTACGTTCACAGTGGTGGGCGCGACCAGACGTCGCCGCCCGGCACTTTCCGTCCTCCAAAACTCCCACAAGGAACCCAACCGCAGCCCAGCTCGATCCGTCTCAAAAAGCCCCCTCTCATCATTCGCCCCTCCGTTTTAGAGTCGGAGTCAGGTTCCCTCTCCCAATCGTCCGAACCAATCACAAAGATTCCCGCGCTATTTCCTTTCTGGTAGACGGTCGGTCCTAAAAGCACACAAGCAGAACAACAACATGCTGTCTCAAACGGATAGCCAAAATAAATACCCAAGGACCCCACGTTTTCTTCGAAAGACATTAAAAGAAGGCGCCGCGAAGATGCGCGCACCCACGAACCCGGCCCGCTCACATGATGAAAGCAAAGCCGACATGCCATCGGCACGGCTTACTACCCGAAAAGCCCCATCCGGCAGCCACCCGTGGGAGTGCGTCCCATCGTCCCGGCTCCCCAATTAGGCAGGCGCCGGCTCGAGGCGCCCCTGAGGGCGACATGTCCCCCATTCCCGCGGTCAGCCCGCCGTCTCCCCCGCCGCCTTGGCGATCTTCCGACGACACAGCTGCGCTTCGACACAAACCGACAAAAAAAAAGGAATAATATATGCCTGAACTTAACTCCTCCCCACCAAGAATGTTGCGGAGACACTCGATGTAGTAGCAACATTTTCCTATAAAACACTCAAACGAAAAACAGCAAACGCGACGAAAGGTACAAGGTATCGACTCTGAATACATAATACACTTAGAATACGTTTGCATGAATTGCACTGATCACATTCTTCACAATGACACACGTCAATAAAACTTAAAGAATGCCACGCAGAAGTCAGAATGTCCACAACTCTCCCAAATAGGCACACACGTGTAGAACCCAGTCCTGTACATTCCAAGGTCGTGCACCTTCGGAGGTCATATGATTAAACATTTACGTACTGCTTTGTTATTCGCAGTGAATATGGCTGATGCACAGCGTTCATGTCAGCAAAGATGCCTATCAATCCCACTAACATTTACCCACTCAAGCGTTACATATATACACACGTCACACCTTAGTCGTGCCTGTCCAGCCTCGACAAAGCGTCGGCACACTTGTTAAGAGATCCCCGAATATGAATGATTTCAATGTCATATTTCTGCAATGCCAGAGACCAACGTGTCAACCGGGCACTGGAGGAAGCCGACCGGGTGAGATACGTCAAAGGATTGTGATCCGTGGCGACCTTTATTTCCGCTCCAAAAAGCCAGGTATCAAGTTTCCCGAGCGCCCACACGATGGCATACGCCTCCCTTTCAATTGCCGACCACTTCGCCTGGCTCTCACTGAGTTTCTTGGTCAGAAACGCGATCGGTTTTTGCGTTCCGCCCACCTCTTGGGAGAGGCACGCGCCAACCTGCAAATTCCGAGGCGTCCGTCGTCACAACATACTCGCGATCAGGGTCGGGTGCCGTTAGCTCAGGCAGTGCCACCAGTTCAGCCTTCACCACACGAAAAGCGTCATCGGCAGCCTTGTTCCACGGAACTACATTAGGGACCCTTCGGTGCGTGAGCTCTGTTAAGGGAAGGACAATTTCCGAGTATCTGGGGATATAGTCGCGGTAATAATTGAGCAGCCCTAGTACGCTTCGCACATCCCTCTTCGTCCTTGGTGGCTTTAGCTCAGCGATCGCCTGGACCCGCTCAGGGTCTGGCGAGTGGGTTCCCGACCCCACCACATGTCCGAGGTACTTAACCCTAGGTTGAGCGAACTTGCACTTCGTGGGGTTGGCAGTGAGCCCCACATTTTTGAGCGTCTGAAGTACCGCACGCAAATGGTTCACGTGGTCCTCCCACGATTCCGAGTAGACGGCTACATCATCAATATACGCACAGGCGTATCCCCTGTGTTTGCCTAGCACCTCGTTCATGACTCTCTGAAACGTTGCCGCCGAATTTCGAAGTCCATAAGGCATGACCTTCCATGCGTAGAGCCCCCTGGGTGTGGCGAACGCGCACAGTTTCTGCGAGTCCTCATCCAGAGCGATCTGCCAATACCCCCGCGTCATGTCCAGCACAGAGATAAAATTTGCCTTCGCCACATCGAACAACAGCTCCGTCATGTTTCCCATAGGAAAACTGTTTGGTTCGGTCACGGTATTTAGCTTTCGATAGTCAATACACATCCGAACCGACCCGTCTTTTTTCGCCACACACACAATAGGGTGCGCGAAGGGACTGTCAATTGGGTAAATGAAATCCCACTCCAATAACTGGGTCACCTGCCGCTCCACTTCACCCCTTAATGCGATCGGCACTTTGTACGAATAACTCTTTGCCAGCTTGGCGTCAGGAAGGAGCGTGACAGTGTGCGACCCGATTTTGCATCTTCCTGGGGTGTCCGAAAACACTTCCGACGATTCACCTAGCAGCTGATCTAAATCCCGCCTTCGCCGCTCACTTTGCTCTGGGGCCAATTTACTTTCGCTTCTCGCATTTCCATCTTCCTTTATTCCAAGTGGGGTGCTTTCCACTTCACCGAACTCTTGGTCAGTTTCGAAGATTACCCCCACGTTACCAATTCGGGCCAGATAGGGTCTCAGGCGGTTAGCGTGAATCCATCTTTCCCCATTGTCTGCCGTTTCGACAATGTAACTGTTCTCCCGTTTTCTTTCTTTTATCTTTGCTGGGCCAACCCACTTCGGCTGCAGCTTTCCGACCATCCCACTTTCAAGAATTAGTACCTGATCTCCCGGGCAGAACTCCTTCGGTTTCGCCCTAAGGTTGTACCTGTCAGCGTAAGCTCTCTGTGCGACTTTGGTTCGATTATCCACCACAAGTGCTGCCTCAGCCATCGCCTCTTGGAGTTGCTTTAGGTACTCGGCGGCCGGTTTGTTCAGTCCAGCTGGGGGTGTCCACTCGCCCGTCCACGATTTTTTTAGAATACTGAGTGGACCATGCGGCGATCGCCCGTACATCATCTCAAACGGGGAAACCCCTGTAGTGTCATGCGGGACTTCGCGGTATGCCCAAAGCATGCACGGGATGTATTTATCCCAGTCGCGATCATGGTCGGCGATGACATGTCGCAACATTGCCTTGAAGGTTCCATTCCATCTTTCCACAATTCCGTTGCTCTGTGGGTGTTCAGGCGTTGAGAACCGAATTCCGATTCCCAATCACTCCGCGAGTTCGCCCGTCAGTCTCGATGCGAAGTTGGTGCCCTGGTCGCAACAAATTACCTCAGGCGTCCCATACCGTGTGAACACCTCTAATAGTGCCTGACATGTAGCCTTTGCCGTTAGTGCTCTCAGCGGCACCACTTCCGCCCAGCGTGTGCACAAATCCACTACGCTGAGAGCATGTCGGTATCCGCGTGCCGATGCCGGTTCCAGCGGACCGATACAATCCATATACACCACCTGGAATGGTTGCTCAGGCCTAGTGAGTGGCGTTATCGGAACCCGATCTGTCGTATTTTTCCGTGCGAACGTCTGACACGTATGGCATGTTTGGCAATGTCTCTTAACGTCCGCTGCCATGGCGGGCCAAAAAACGCACTTTTAATCCTCTGCTTGGTCTTGCGCTGAGAAAAATGACCCCCACATGGCATATCATGAGCGAGTTCCAGCACCACACGACGACGCGTGGCCGGAAGCACCAACTGCCTGGAAACCTTCCCCTCGCATTCCTCTTTGTGGAACAACAGTGCGTTTTCGACTAACATTCCATGAGTTCCATCTTTAGCCTGCACCCACGCATCCGTTAAGGTTGGGTCTTCCCTCTGTTCTCGCGTGAAGTCGGGGTCACTTACGCTACCGCCTTCCTGCATTTCTTCTACCTCCACGGCTCCAACGGCAGCCTCATCGACTTCCCCTCCTCGATTTCAGCTTGGCACATACCATCGTTTTCTAGAGCCTCAGTCGTCAGTGAGCTATCCTTATGAATTTGTTTTTCCATGGTCTCTATTTCTCTCGCCTCATCTTCCAACACAAGCTTAACTCGTTTCAGCTCCTCGTACGCTTCCGTACTAAGCAACACATTAAGGGCGCTCGACAGCTCCTTTGTCACCGCACACAATGTCGGCACCTGCTGGCTGACGCTGCCTCCCTCCTCCGATAGGCCAAGAGGAACATAAACGAAGTCTGCAGACACCATTTGTCCAAACGCTCCCCTTAACTTTATCTTTCCACAACTCTGTTCTAAGCACGACGCGGGCACGACATCCGATCTCAATACTGTGATCTCCGATCCCGAATCTAAGCATGCCATAAGAGGCTGGTCCGCTGCCAGTAACTTCACCCACTTAAGGCGTGCGCCAGCTTCCCTACATGATTCTCATGTATCTGCTCTGTCTCAACTTCCTGCTCCGGAAGCAACGCTACGTTAGCCACCACTTTGCCCTGCTCGGACCTTTTGCGGTCCTTCTGACTTTCATCCCTCTGCCGTCGCGCCTGCGTGCACTCTCGCTGAAAGTGGCCCACAATGCCACAGTTAAAACACCTCGGTTGGTTTGTCCGCTCCTCATTACGTCCCGTGCTACCGGACGCGGCCCATCTAGTCTCCTTCGGTTTCTCGTACCTACCTCTGTTGGGTGGTTTTGCAGATGGCTTATCCTTGGCAGAAGCCTTCTTGCTCCGGCAGCTTTCCTCGAAATTTTCGGCAAGCTCCGCTATCTCTTTTGGCCTCAGCCACCCGTTCGTTTCATTTTGAAGCACATACGTTCTCACCTCATCGGGCATCACCTGTTTCACTCTGTCGGCTATTATTAGCTCTTTCAGTTCATCGATCGTTTTAATCTCTCGACTGCTTAGGTAGTATAACGAGAACGTCTCTAGCTTCGTGGTAAACTGAGCCCACGACTCTCCCTCTTCCCTACGTGCTGCAAAGAATAATCTCCGATATTCATTTGCGGTCATTTTTAGTTCTCTCAGAATTTTGGTTTTCAGTTCCGCGTAGGGCATTATTTGTCCAGACGACTGGCTCGCACTGAATGTTCTCATTTTTTCGTTTAAGAAGGGCAGGATAACGGCGCCCTGCACCTCCTCGGGAATTTTAAGAGATGCCAACAACGTATCGACGTTCTTAAACCAGGCGGGCACTAAGGACTCGGTATCCGGCATCTTGGTTAGCACCGCTCTCAGATCCTTCGCGTAGTCTCCCATCCTGCTCTGCTCCCTCCGATCCCGGTCACCACTGCTTGATCTCATTTGCATCTGCGCCAACTTCAGCTTTTCTAGCTCTACTTGAAGTTTTAAGCTCTCAATTTCCATTTCCCTCTCTTTCAAGTTACGTGCGCTTTCGTTCTCCACCGCGGATACTTGATTTTCTCCCACGCCCTCATCGCGTGAATCAGCCATTTTTTCTTTATGTGTTTTGCTCATTGACCTCGTCACCGGCATGCAAGACCTCGGAGAAAACAGGAAAGAGTCCCACCTGTTTTGATGTACTGCTTCACCGGGCTTGTCGCGTTGAAATGATGTCACTCGTGACTGTCAGTGTCCTCTGCCCTCCGCAAAGGTTTTGGTGGTATCCCTCGGGATCAGTTGGCTGACGTTGCACCGCCGCACGAGCACCAAGTCCGATGTTATCGACGAGGTCTCGCCACTCACGTCGTCTTCACCTGGGGCTCGACGCCAACCTTGCCCGTTGCCTTGCCGCCACGACGTGTCGTTGAAGTGATAACTTCCAAGTCCTCCCGCCGAGGTGTCGACTTGTTTTCCACGCTGGGACTCGGCCCCCGAAGCCTCTCGCTGCTGTTCCGCTTCGAACTTTGGTCGTAACCAACAAGTCCTCCCGCTGAGGTGTCGACTTGCTTTCTCGTTGGGCCTGAGCCTCCGAAGCCTCCCGCTTAGGTGCCGCTTCGTATCCTTGGGTCGGAACCCACAAGCCCTCTCGCTTAGATGTCGGCTTGTTTTCTCCACGTCCGGCCTGAGCCGCCGAAGCCTCCCGCTGAGGTGCCGCTTCGTATCCTTGGGTCGGAACCCGCGAGCCTTCTCACCTAGATATGGACTCGTTCCACTTGCTCTGGGCTGGTTGTCCTTGCTTCGCAGAAAGTCGCCACCATCCTGTCACCTGCGCCAGTTACGAATAGAAGGGATGTCGTGATGATGATGCTGATGTTCGGCCACTTGTAACAAGAGGCCTGATGGCGAACACGTTGCGAAGCGAAGTTCAGTCAGGTGGTATTAGACTTTAACGTAGATAGATTTATTTAACATTGTACGTTCACAGTGGTGGGCGCGACCAGACGTCGCCGCCCGGCACTTTCCGTCCTCCAAAACTCCCACAAGGAACCCAACCGCAGCCCAGCTCAATCCGTCTCAAAAAGCCCCCTCTCATCATTCGCCCCTCCGTTTTAGAGTCGGAGTCAGGTTCCCTCTCCCAATCGTCCGAACCAATCACAAAGATTCCCGCGCTATTTCCTTTCTGGTAGACGGTCGGTCCTAAAAGCACACAAGCAGAACAACATGCTGTCTCAAACGGATAGCCAAAATAAATACCCAAGGACCCCACGTTTTCTTCGAAAGACATTAAAAGAAGGCGCCGCGAAGATGCGCGCACCCACGAACCCGGCCCGCTCACATGATGAAAGCAAAGCCGACATGCCATCGGCACGGCTTACTACCCGAAAAGCCCCATCCGGCAGCCACCCGTGGGAGTGCGTCCCATCGTCCCGGCTCCCCAATTAGGCAGGCGCCGGCTCGAGGCGCCCCTGAGGGCGACATGTCCCCCATTCCCGCGGTCAGCCCGCCGTCTCCCCCGCCGCCTTGGCGATCTTCCGACGACACAGCTGCGCTTCGACACAAACCGACAAAAAAAAAGGAATAATATATGCCTGAACTTAACTGTCGGGTTCCGCCGCTGGCTTCGTACGTTTACGTTTAACTTCACGGTCCCGAACCTCAGGTTCTGCTGCTCGAAGTTCACGAACCAACGCGGCTTCCCGTTCTTGAAGGTCGGGTTCCGCCGCTCGCTTCGTACGTTTACGTTTAACTTCACGGTCCCGAACCTCAGGTTCTGCTGCTCGACGTTCTCGAACCGCCGCTGCTTCACGTTGTCGTAGTTCAGCATCCGCCGCTCGACGTTGACGAATGGACGCCGCTTCTCGTTGCCGTAGTTCAGGGTCTGCCGCTCGCTTCAAGCGTTTGCGCTCAGCGTCGCGATCCCTTCGCTGCGCAGCTTTGTCTTCAGTGGACGTAGCGTTGCTGTTAGTTTGTGGGGTGGTGCTGACGCTTGCTTGCGCCAACCCACTAACTGACGGGACTGTTGTTTCCATCACACTTCATCGGAAGAACGGAGTGGAGTCAACAGCACTGAACTGAACACGCGCAGCGCGCTACCGCTGCTTATATTCACACTTGAAGGAGAGGAGACTAGATGAGAAGAGTTGCGCATGCGCGCGCGGTGTGAGTAGAAGCGAACGCACGCGAAGTGCACGCAGCTGGTAGAGAGAGAGAGCGGAGAGAGTAACGCGCAGCTGTTGGAGAGAGGGAAGGAGGAGAGTTGCGCATGCGTAGTGTGAGTGCGGACTGCGACGCCGACGCCGACGCCGCGGGACATAGACCTGAGCAAGAGATGCTCCGCATCTAAAAAACCTTTCAGGAAGACCCCACAAAAGAACCCTTCAGCCCCACAGCCCTTCAACCCGTCAGATCCTTCAGCCCAAACCCCTTAGCCCATCAACCCTTTAGACGCCCAAATGACTGTGAACCATAGAGAAAAATGTGGCTCAAAACGTAATTAGAAATTTATTTGACATTTAGTTTTACATGCATATGTAACTCAAAAAGACGACAAAAAACCAAAGTTTGTTCGAACCCCGGCGCAAGCAGCTGTAGACGAAAGCGATCAGATCAAATAGCGACAACTGACTTCTATGTCACACAAAAAATAGTATATATGGGTGTTGTCATCTCAAATCGTGCAGGCAAAAAGGGCCGAATTTTTAATTTCGCTGAAAAAAATATATGTTATGGCGTCGTCTCTGAAAACGCAGTAGCCACAAACAGCATGTTCGTCGGATTTTTTGTTCTCGACTCTCTAATTTTAAAAGAGGCCGCGGCGGAAAGCAGTGTTTTTCACATCCGTCGTGGGTCGGATGTTTCGCTCGTTCTCCCGCAGTAGATTTTTAGTCCACATTATATTAACTTTTTTTCAAGCACTTCGTGAGCACATTTAAAACGCTCTAATACCATAAAATAATTTTAGGCGTTTTGCTTTTTTTCTGTACAAATGTTAAAAACGCCCCCTCGGCTAATTGTTGACGAAATTTGACAATTAAATACTGGCGATCTACTTGGGTTAAATCATTATTTTTATGTATACGAAGAGCTCGAAACACGCTCTTTAAATATATAATAAAATGACTCAGCTGTATGAAATATCCTTTGCGGGACGTTTACGTCAATGTTATGCGAAAACCAAAAAGTACCAATTTTAAAATCAATTTTCTAAAAAAAAACATTTTTTTTTTGTTAAAATGTAAATTCGATAGTTGTCTACTCGAAAATCAAGTTGAGAAGTTGTGCATTTTGTTTGTATGTTCTATATTTCAGCCTCAATATCGGAAAAAGAGCCTTCGATTTGCAAGACCCAAGTCAGACATAGCGACCCGTGCGTTTCTATGAATTGTGAACAAGTTTTCTAGAATTTTTGTCTGAATTTTGTAATCAATTATAAACGTATGTTGTGGTATTGAATATTTATTTATGTTTTGATAAGAGCGGGAAACCACGAGAAACATATCTAACCAAATCAGCAGGCCTAGGAGACCTTCAATATCCAAGAGGCACAGACGTTGTATTGTTTCGATTTATAAACCTTTCACTGTAAACTAGCATGACTAGCTATTACCTGTCATATTAATAAGACAACGAAGTCATCACATCATTGATATATTATATACAATTATTTCCAAAACCAAACGCTAGGGTTTGTTCACCGCACATCGCACAGATCACCAGGGAATGGCCTTTCACTTCCGTAATACACAAAAGTGAAGACACAGAAACGGTCCGAAACACACGGAGAGAGTGTCACGGAGAAGGACAGGGAATAAAAATAAACAAATAAGAATAAAATTACCCAACTCCGATCTTAACGAAAAGTGCGTTAAAAAATAAAAGATTTAAGTTCGAGCGGTCGCAACGCGATAGGTCCACGCCTGGTGGAGAGTCAGACAAAAAAATCGACGACAAGTAAAGGAAAACAAAATTAATAAAGACGGAAAAACTCAGCCGCACATGGCAAGAACAAAAACCAACTCCTCCGGGCATTTCCTAAACGGGACACAACCAAATGCGTGCGAACACGCTCTCTACAGCACCGTCGCGCCGCTACACCATGACGAAATAAACCCAACTAAACCATGCTAACAAACAATTAGTAATAAAACATTAAAAAAAACACGTTCAGCAAAACCGTTTTCGAGAAACAGTTCAGCGGGGCGAAGAAACACACGAAATAAAAAAAGTCTTAACTGACCGACGCCGAGTCCAGTCCCACGACACTGAAGCCTGGCAGGATGACGGCATCCAGATGATGCTCGAATCTGTTCTTCACTCTATTGCGCACATCCACGACGGCCGTGCGGAACAGTGGCTGTGCGGAACAAAGTGAAGGATAGATTCGAGCAGCGATGCGCGAGAAGGTAACCGAGACGTAACATGCCTCGAGCTTCATATCGGGAGAGGAGCTTTCGAGATAGTCACTGCAGTTACTCAAACTTTCTCTTTCCCTTCCCTTCTTCAAAAGAGCACGTCAGCCGGCGCTAACTTTTCATCTCGGGAGAAGGCCACTCTTCACAAACAGTTATAGTTGACAAGAAGGCTGATTTCGACACAACTAGTCTCCGGGCAGAATAAACACAAGTATACTTACCAGCACACACATTTTTAATGTCAAACTACGGGCTTTGCTGTTTCCAAAAGAGATAACCCTTCGGTGCTATCGGATCTCCGCGGAGAGAGTTAGTGCACGGCCGTAGGCAGCGCGCTCGTGGCCTAACGGTTATCGCGCTTGCCTACTTGATCAGCTGCGCGCGCAGCAATAGGGCGCTCGAAGCTTGGGCGAATACGCGGTATCGTGTCAGACGTGCACGGATGGCTGGTTTCAAAATTTCCCCACATCCCTAACAAGACCGGCCCATCTTCGTGTGTGCGTCTGCGGGAGTTTCGTCTCTCGCCGCCGGTTTTAGCGCGCACGCGGCGTTGTTTTGGCCGGCAGAACTGTTGTTGACCGTCGATATAGTAAGGCCGTGGTGTCCTCATCCTTTCAGGCAACACTTCCTTCGCTTTCCCTTCTGCAATACTCTGACTGACTGACTCCTTCTGGGTGGCCGTCACTGTTCGCCGCGTCAACGACACATTCGTACCATTTCACTCCTCATGACACAGCTGGTGCGCTGCTCGCTTTACTGTCACGGGCCGTCCTATCTAACACAACGAGCGCGAAAGGTCGTTGTTTTTCCGTCTCTTTCTAGCCCCAGCGGCTGGGGCTAGAAAAGAAACGGAAAAATCGCGCGGGCGCCTTACCGCAAGCGCTAGCTTTGTACATGCTCCACGAGTGGTAAATTTAGTACACTACTACGCTTCTTACGCTCTCAAAGTCTTTCTGAAAATGACTGATTTAGTGCTTTTCGATGACGCTGAGCAAGTTTCTAATTGGATCCATATGTCTATTTTCATTAATTAAAATGTTAGTTATCGAATTTTAGTTAATTAGCCAAGTGATCGTTACGATTAGCCCCCTATAATATGTCCCCCTGGCCGTATAACTCACCTCCACAAGCAGCAGAAGTCTAACTTTCACGGCTTTTTTTAAATAAATCTGTTCAAATTAAAAATGAACACCCGGTATATATATATATATATATATATATATATATATATATATATATATATATATATATATATATATATATATATATATATATATACTTATAATACGGCTGGGTAAATTCCCGATATATGGTAGTTCAGCTAAAAAAACCGAGCAGGTGCTCCTCACGGACATACAAGGACATTCAGGAAGCACATTTAGCGAAAACCACAAACTCGCAAGCAGCATCCCGCCACCGTTGAGAAATGCTGAGCACAGTCACTGCACTCTAAGAAAAATGGAGGAAAAAAGTAGCAACGGCGCGTCTTCCTCCCTTCTACTGACGCGCCCCCAAGCGGACACGAGAAGAAGGGAGGAACGAGACGTTTTCCTCCTTCTCCAAGCAGACGGGAGGAAGCTCTCGCCCTCCCGACTCATCTTCTTTCGGTTTCGTTTTTCGAGCAGGTTGCGCACGTTGTTTAATAAATGCTGTTGAGTTGATTGAGCTTCAGCGGCAGCGAAGGCAGCCTGTAATTCCGTCTTCTAGCCCAAACGTGCAGAACATTTCGGTTGCATTGACGTTTTTACCAGTAATTTTATCAAACAAGCAAACGAAGCCGCTAGAAACAGCGAAGTACTGGAGCAGTGCCAGCAGCGCCACGTACACTGGGTGAAAAGGCCATCTCCGGATAGCGGGACTCACGTGGAGCTACAGCAGGCTACAGCGCTACAGTAGTGAAACCACGCGGCATTGTGTCGACGTTTTCGACGTTATGGAAATCGCAGAAACTGCGTCCAAGACTGGCAGGTTTTGCTGTCGGCTGCCTGGGTGCCTTCCGTGCTGAGTTCGGCTCTATTTTCCGATGCCGAGTGCAACCGGCGTTCAACGTGGTTCTCTATTTGTGCGTGTCAGCAACATAGCAGCAACATCGTGATGGCAGTGTTGTGGGTTGTGAACAGAAGACCGGAATTATCGCCGATGTGACCGTGTGTTCGCGTATCAGTGGTGTAACAACAAGATGAGATGACGTAAACTGTCGGGCATTGATGCCGCTGGTCGGGCCGTGATTGGAGGGGGCGGGGTGTCGCAGGTTGACATTCCGCTTTACATTAAAAAGTTTAATACCACTTGAGGGATTAGGTGCAGTCGATCGACTTGCGGAGTGCGGATAGTCATGTCGGAATGCTGGTCTGAACAGTAAGCTCCTATCGTACAGTGGCCAATGTGACTGTCGGTTGTCTCGTCCCCGAGAGCGATTGCGCTCTGGGGAAAGGACTAACAGTCGTGACGCAAAGTGCGTATACGCGTATTCACAATGTGGAATTTTAGCATTAAAAAAAGCTACCCTTTATTTTGCTCTTTAAATATACTACGGTTCCTGGAGAAACTGCCCTCCAAGTGGCGCGCTGGGTTGAGCGCTAGAACCTTTCGAGCTCGCCACGGCGTTGCTCTGTACACTTAACACCTGCCGGAAGTCGCGGCTTTGACTGCATTCAAGTTGATCGAAAAGCGATTTCTCAGACCGTGAAGCATCGCTTCCAGCCCTTCCAGCTGAGTGAATATCCGCTCTACAGAGATTAATTCAAGCCGGCAATTGCAGCCTTGCGCGAACAGCACAAATAGAGAAACAAACACTACAATAGAAATACAGGCTACGACGTGCCGTGCGGGGAAACAAACTCATGGCTTCGAACCACATTGAAGCGGCTTGATTTATTGGCTTTCAAATAATTACGGCACGATCGAGCGCTTGCTTTTTAATAAGAGATTCATCCCCTGAGCCATTCAATATACTCTCAGGGGTATGACATTGCTGTAAAAAAATCAACATGCTGGGAATATTTTTTGTTGCTTATTCAGTCACCGAGAAATTCTGAACGTTCAAAACGACCAGTATAAAAGACGGAAACGCAGAGCTCGGGTATAGTGTTCGTGTTAGTGTGCCGTTGTATTGATGTTTATATCTGCAATGTTTGTGTATGTGCTCAATGTATATTCCCCTGATGCTTGTAGTATGCGTAGTGTGTGTATTGAAGAGGTTCCTGAAGCGTAATGGTGGCCTGAAAAGATAAAAAATATTTTTTGTAGAACATGAATTGGGCTGTACCTATCGCCACCTAGCCTAGCTACTTGCAAGTACTCTGCTTGACCCTGCCATCTGATGGCAGCGATTTAACCTTCTTTCACGCTACGCGATAAACAGCGGCTTCGAGTTTGTTCTTTTGAGGGTGGCTTTTGGTTTCGCGGATTGAGTTTGCCATTCCTCCGTGATGTGCGGTTGACGAAGGAATTGTGACTCGAGGAACATCAAAGGTAAGACGTGAAGTGCGCGAAGTTAACTATAGGTATCGGTTGTCTCCGTTTAACATCGCAGTGCTGTCGACGAGAAGACTGAGTAACTGCTTTCGAAACGCAAGTTTCTGTACCTGTGGGGGAATCTGGCTTCGGAATTAAACACAGTTCGCGGAAAGCTCGTGTTACACTTTTATTTGCTGCTCCTCTCGTCCCGTACAAGAGACGTAGCGTCCTCGTTAAGCCTTATTGAGCTCGATTTGCTCGATTCAGGGCCGCCACAATGAGATGCAGGCGACGGAGGAACTAGTTGCTCCCCTGCTTCGGGGACGAAAGTTTCTCCCTTTCTGAAGGAACATAGGTTACAAGACCGTTCCTCCCCTAAGGGAGGACTATCGATACCCTTTTTGTAAGAGTGTGTGTCGTCCCTGATGCCGTCGCGGCGGCGTCTTTGGCGTCTTTTTCGCACGCTGGATGCTTCTGAAGCTGGGCGGACGAAGAGGCGCAAGTAACAGGCCCGGACAGCGGCTGTCATCCACCCTCTAAGGACCCACAATGCCATTTTCCCGGTGCGCAGGCACTACATGCGGTGGGACGCTGACCCCGACTGCCAGGCTTGCGGCGAGTAGGCCGACACCGGCCACCACCTCCTTGAATGCGCCGAACATGATGTCGCTCGAGCGGTGCTGACGGCGGCCAACACCGAACTGGGGTTCACTTGCGAAACCAAGGAAGAAACTGTACGGATCAAAAGAGACCAAGGGGCAAGCCCTCAAAGCCATGCTCACCTTCCTGGAGGAAACCGGTCCGCTCCAGACATCCATGGCGGTGTGGGTTGCTGTTCGTGTACTTTGACGACAAATAGAGAGGACGCCTGATTCTGGTGGAAAGAAAAATGGTTCTGTTTATTTTCTTCTTTTTGGGGAGCGTCCCCGGCAGAGACAGCGGTTCCCGGAACGGGTTGCTGCCGCTTCCCTCTCGCCATCTCCCCCGCGTCCCTGAGCGGGCACGGGGAGCGGGGGAAGACCAAGCGGACAGGATTGCGTTCGCCTCCAACCGCCGCTCGCGCCGCGCCACGTCGATTCCTCGCATGGGGCAGTCGCCCCCAGTGGCCTCCTTGGCGACTGAACACCCGGGCAGCGACAGACGGGTCCAGGAGCCCACACCCACGATCGCCTCTGTTTCCAACTACATCGCCCGATTCAAAAATGGCTTTGGGGCTTTCTTGACGGATATATCCTGAAGGGTCACGCGATCTCTACTACGAACCCGTTAAAACGATTTTGATGAGTGGTGTGGTTTCACGGACAGGATAGGGACAGACCCCACAGCCCTCTCAAAAAGCTATGACAGGTCTCTTACAACCTTCACGAATTTTATAAAGGGTGCGTCAGGCTCCTTAGATACATTTGACGGACATCTCAAACACATCAAACAAATATGATGGGTACGTCAGAACATTTCACAAATCCTGGTGGGCCCCATAGACGGATTTTCAGTAGTGTCATGCACATCTCCACGGATCGCTTACAATTTTATTGTTCTTGTTGAGGGTTTCAAAAGAGGCAAATTATTTTTCAATGCGCCCAAAAACCGACACGGCATGAGGTGGCGGTACGAAGATGTACGCTTGTTTCGCCGGTATGTGGATAGCAAAATTTCGGTATATAATAAATGTCTTTATAGATCTACCCGTCACCAGCGAATTTAGATCGGCTCACGAAGAAGGGTGAGGTAAAGGAGAAATTGCTTATTTCATAAGCCCAAATTGCGACCATACAGGGAGGTTGGTGCTACTCTCCTACGATCTAGTTACTTTAGTCACCCGTGATCTGTTTTTTTTAATATATATATATATACTTTTTAACAGTGCAGAACGAAGACAACTCGCACGAGGTCATTCCCCAAACAAGATGTTCACGGTGCGTTCAACGACGCACATTGGAACCAGCTTCGAAAACCACAGGCCCGTTGCTTTCCGGGCTGTGAACGGGTGATGCAGAGTCAACAATATGAAACGATTGACTACCTGTTTTCTTTCAGTTTTTTGTGCAAACAAAATAACCGCCCGATGTCGCATGAGAAGTGGGGAATGAGCGGTATTATGTGCTCCCAATACTTCCAATGACGCCTATTACAAAACGCTTTTAATGCGAAGGCATTAACTGTCTCAGGGAGCGAGCCGACGACATCAACTTTGAAACCGTGCAAAACGGAACGTTAAACTCTTTCTCCGAGTGAAGCCAGCTCCCAGCTATGAAACCACGGGAAAAGCTAGCCAACGGCCCCTTTATTCCCCGATCCCAAAGGAGCGGAGAAAAGCTGATGGATTTCGGTTGCGGTCCCATTGGCTGGCGCCCGTCGACGAGGTTCCCATTGGCCGCTGCGCGTTAGTGTCAACGACCGCTCACCCCATGCCGCTGCGTGTCCGTCAGCGCGCCGTTAACACGGAGCGTCCAAGGTCAGCGCGCCGCGTGCGCGCGCCGACCGGCGACAAAAAGTACGCAGCATATGAAATAAGGAAACGGAGAGCAGCTTGCATGCTTTCGCATTCACAACTCATAAGAAATGCTTAGGTGTACCTCGGGCCTTTTTTGTGGCCCTCTTGTACAGGGCTTATATATTCAGTGAATGATTTCAAAAATAATAATATTAATATTGTGTGTATGTTTATGAAGCCGGAAGTTCGCCCGAATGGGCGCCTGGTATCTCAGCTGTAGATGTGCAATTTAGCCAGTGCTGTAGAACCGCTGGCCTGTGGTCTTTGACGTCCACCACGCAGCCGTGATGCACAACCGCATGCCAGTAGGATGCTCATCCAGATTAAAACAGCCAGGAGTGAGGAATAACCCCAGGCCCCCTAGGTTCACTAGCGCGAGCTTTCGCTCCACGTTCTCCGAGCTGGTGTGCGCTAAAGTGTGCGCTAACGCGCTAACCCACGCGGCGACAGATCCCCTTGAATGGTTTTGAATTACATACATATTCTTATTGCGTAATATTTATTCATTGATGTGCCAGTGTGTAGAATGAACTGAAGAAAACGAAGTTAATCTCTGTTTTTTCTTGTACTTTTTATTTACATAACAAAAGTTAACACAACCCATGGTTGGGAGATTCCTCGGAGAGGAGTAGTAAGCTGGGCGAGTTGGTAAACGTTGAACATGGTTACAAATTGCGCACAAAGAGAAAAACTAGGCGCCCCGTTGACAAAAACCGGGTGGTGGTTTTGCCATACCTACACAAAATATCACATAGTCTAAAACAAGCGGCAAGTAGGTATGGTGTGCCTGTAGTACTATCAGCCCCTAACAAAAATTCGAGAAATTTGTTCTAAGGTTCGTGAAAAGGCGGAAAAATTATAAAAAAACACGTGCCACAAAAAACATGCGCCGCCTTTTGTTCCCTGTTCATCGGGCGTTGTATATAGCATTCCTCTTTCATGTGGAAGATGCTATGTGGGAAAGACGGGATGGTGTCTGCATGACCGGCTACGAGAGCACAAACTTTCTTTAACATCCACTGTAGGAGGTCACCTTTCGGTGCACTGTAAGACCTGTACGTGCACACCATCTTTAGAAAAAAACATCAATCAATGGCCGCTTTAATGAAAAACAAACGCGCGAGGTGCTCGAGGCGTTCACCATCTTGAGCCTGGCCACCGTGAGCCTGGCCGATCGCTGCGTTAGTCAGCCGTCGGTAGCTTTAAGCGAAAAGAAGTTGCCTTCTTGCGAACGGTTGACTGCGACTGAACTGTTTACCCCCTGGTGCCGTTGTCCCCTGTAAAATATTGTGCTTCATCTTTCTTTTCTTCACTTAATATACTAGAGTTGTGAGTGCGCGCTTGTCTGTGTTCTGTGTTCCTTCCTCGTTTGTCCTCGTCTCTTTGTGCGCGATTTTTAACCATGTTCCTCGGAGAGCATGCGAATAAACATGATTATTGGTTTCTATGTTCTATAAAACGACGCTTTCAAACTGCAAAGATTGTCTCAAACTAAGAACTTCTGATAAGTAATAATTATTAAAATTGGAAAACGTCTGATATTGTAATTACCGCACTGCCTTAAATAAAATATCAGACGTTTATCAGACGTTATTGAACTTACACGAGCAAGTCGTAAGATCAATAAAATCAAATATCCTATATTTGTTATATAAACAACAATCACACAATTAAGTTTTATTTATTTTAGACAAATTGATTCATATCTGAGTTATCTTGTATCAGATGTTTTAAATCAAATTTACGTAATTTAAACATCTATTTATCCAAAACAATTTTTTTACACGGAAGATTGAACATCCATGGCTCCAAATCATTGGAAATAATGTGGGAAAAGAAATTAACTGCAAACATATTAATGCCGAAGTGTACAGTTTGATTAAGAACTGTATAATCCTATTTGAACCAAGTCAAGGATGAAGAAAGAATAAAACAATTAAATCTGGGACAATACAACACACATTTCAGCTAACAACGGACGCGTAAAAATTTCAACAGCGAGCAGCCGACTATACCCAGGAGGGTATGCGGCCATCAATACATAGATCAGACCGACAGATGCACCAATCACAGACTCCGGGAACATCACAACGAAGTTTCTAAGGCCTCTCCAGATTCCAATCATCCCATAGTCATACATGCCCGTTCGTGTTCGCTTTGTCATCCCCTCTTTGATGAAACAAAAATCCTGGGAGGGCATGACAGCAGATTTGGCAGGAAGATCATAGAGTCATTCGCCATGACCACCGCAAATAACAACGTGTCAAACCCTTCCCTCCTGCTGACGAAAACTGAGGTTGAATTTCTAAAATCCGAGATAAACCCCCCTCTCTGACTTGCACTGGGCGTTTTTTATCTCCCCTTCTCTCCCCTTCTCCTCCCTTTCCCTCCTGGGTATAGTCGGCTGCTCGCTGTTGACATTTGTACGCGTCCATTGCTAGCTGAAAGATGTGTTGTATTGTCCCAGATTTAATTGTTTTATTCTTTCTTCATCCTTGACTTGAACCAACACGCTCTTCTCCCAAGCATTCCTATTTGAAGCCCTGCCATAAGTCGAGTTGGAACAGAAGCAGCATGATTTTTTTTACGTGTTGAAAACACTTAAATTAATGTAATGCGTCTTCTAATTAAAAAAAAATGAGCCAAAGAGCTTCGAACTACTCAGTTTTTATTTTTATTTTTTTTTTCGTGTTTTTTTTTCCATTGCTTTTTGTCGAAATGTTATCCGCTGGTTTTCGCAACATTAAGCTTCTGCGACCATGGCCTCTGCAGACTGCTGCAGTCAAAATAATGAGCAGTCTCTCGGCGGCAACAAAGTGCACTGCAGCAACACAAAATAAGTCTGCAATAATTTAGAATCGTAGCCTTTTAACTCGGATACAGTTCGCGAGTCGCCTCTTAGAAATGATTTGTTCTTTTCAATTTAAAGCGATCAAGGCATTATAGTATGGCCTCATAAAGCAGGTGGAATGATTATGTAAGACAAAAAGCACATCGTATAGGATGCACAATAAAGTTGACTTGTATGATTGTATGACTCTCTACCTTCCGCTCTGGATTTGCGTGTATGTGGACAAACTAATAATGTTCTTGTTTTCTTTTCTTATTTCGTGCTCTGCATTGCTGCTGGCAGTGGTATACTAAGCGGCTGAATAACGCAGCGGAAGCTAGAAAGACAATGCTCCGATTCGCTTAGAAGAGCATTTCTGATCATATTGAGTATGATTTAAATCGTCTGTGCATAATGTTTGAATTTCATTACAAAATCACGTACACATGAAAAGACTCAAATGATATGCAGACGGTAAACAAACATATATTCTAAAAATATTTTATGCTGTAAAGATGTCTTCCAAATTATCACAATAACACTGTTGTAATATGAATCACGTTTTCTAATAATATGACTGAGGGGCTCGTCGGCTTAATCATTGTCGTGGCGCGGTCAAAATTTTGTTATTTTAAATGGTTTTCTTTTGTACTCGATGTCTTGTGAAGTAAGTATTACAGGTTTCCTCACGGTTTCTGTGGCGTTCCTCCCCACCTTTCTACGGGATCCCAGCCCTCCCAACGCATTCTGATCGAAAACAGGAAATCCAGGCAAATCCGAGCGGTTCCAGGATTGCGGATTGTTGCCTGTCGGTAACCCCGGTCCAATCTGTCGTGTGGGCAAAGCAGGCACGCCTTTAAATTGGAATTCAAAATGAATGCAACCAGCCGGTATGAGAGGCTGCCCGCTGCTCCGTCGGCTGACGAACACATCAGTACCACTAGGAATGGAAAGTTCTTTTCCACGCCCAAACGATCCACCTGCATAAAAAAAAAAAAAATACGATTACGAAACACGCTTTACTAGAATGTAAATACTGGCAACTAAGAAGGCACTTATTTTCGTTGGGTTTTCGTGATGTGCGGCAGCTTCTCGAGACTTTAAATAGCCCGCGTAAGTTCTCTTAAGATTACTTCGCATTTCATTAAAAAAAAGGAGGCAGTAGTTGTTTTTCTGTACCCATTTTCAGGCACAAGGAAATTCGACAAACAGTTCACTATTCCCGCTGGCTCGTGAAGGGCCAGAGATGGGACTAAAAATTAGTTTTAATTCACCTCTCGGGGAAAAAAAATGTTTTTCTCTTTTTTATTCACACGCGCCGCAATAACTTGTTCCTCGATATTTCGACAACGGCCAACAGGCTCCCGCAGGCGTGTATACACTCATTTTATCCTATGATGAATGGCTTAACTGCCATCTCAATCGCGCTCTGCTTGGAGGCCTGGTATGGCTAAGCAGGATTTCGGCAATCTATGTAGGCCGTCTGAATTTCTGAGAAACATGTCTCGAAGAGTGAGGGGCAGTTAAAGCTGCACACTCGAGTGCAGCTTTTCTTTGCATCAGCCCCGAAATGGCCTGCGTTGATGTGGATTGAGGGAACCAGACTCGTGATACAGTATTCTAAGATGGGCAGAACAAGGGAGTGGAGGGTTTCGTCATAACGATGGGTCCTAGGCTCTTGCTGATGTTTTGTACCAATCCCAGCGAACGCTGAGACCGTGATACAATAGGTGACCGGCGTTTGAGCCGGAAGTTTCGTCATCCGAACCGAGGCACCACGTGACTTCGCGCTTCCGGTTCGTCCGGTGCCGGTCGTGGTTCGTCCAGCTGCATGCGTGGTAGCCGTGCTGCATTCTCGGTGAAAATGGTTCACAGCTCCGCGGTACGTTGTTCTAACGCAAGCCATAGAGGGCATAAGATGTTACAGTTCCTGTGAAACAAAGCATGGAAGCAATGATGGACCGTCGCTGTTAAGCGAGTGATGGAGCGAGGTGACCTGTGACAAACAAACGTCGGTGACCGCTTATGCGCGGCCAATATTATTACAGGCCAGTTCAACGTGTTCTCGTTTTTTTCAGGTAGGGGCCGAGGGAAATAACGATCTCTAACAGTCTTTTGGCACCCACCAAAAAGGTCTCGATTAATCCGCGAAGGGGTGAGCACTGCTTGTCGTGCAAGGCATCCGCGAGAACGCGGGATGCGATCTCGCAGGCAATCAGTTCATGGCACGACGTTTCGTCGACATACAGCGCCATCGCCAGGCCGTTTAATTCTTACATCGACAGCTCGGATTAACTTTTTCTGTAATGAGCCGCCGCAGACTGTTCCCGCGAAGCGGCGTGAATGGGTGGCTTGCTATAATATAAATAAACAAAAGGACCTAGGTCAGCTTGCTGTAATATAAAGAAGCAAAAGCAAATGAGCAGCACCTTCATATTGACTGATAATAAAGCGGTAGTACGACCCGGCGTAGCTCATATCGCAATCGGAGCTCGTTTATGCATGCTTTCTTACTCGACATCATTAAAAAAATGTGAAGGAGGGGGGGGGGAGGAGGGTTATGGTAGTTCACGGGGGACAACTTGGTTGAAGTACCAAAAACGCGTGAGTGTTAAAAAGCAAGGATTGTCACGTAGTCAGATGTCGTCGAAACTAACTTGTGTACGGAAGTGGCGTTTCGATCGCGCGAGAAAACGTATTAGCTGAGTTTGAAACGCCGTCTGACCGATTTCTTTTTCTGACTTCAACTTTTGGTTGCTTCAAGATTTTCTTACCCAGTCTCAGGTGTTCTAACAAAATGAGAAAAGTACGCCAGACCTCCGATCGGGCATTTCAGCTGGCCGCGTCCACGGCTTACATTCGCGCCTATTTCAGTCGGTGATGTGACCTAAAAACGTAACCATCGAAAATAAACAGAATCCAAATGAAAAACACTGGCTCAAAATGAAAACGAAACATCTAACCTGAGTTTTCATGCGAAGATCCGGCAAGCGCGATGCGAGTGCAGCTTGCCGCCGGCCGCACTCGCTCTGCGCTTTCGTGGCCGTTCTCAATGCTCCTGCGTACCGATTACTACTTAACATATCCGTAGAAGTAACTTGAGATGTTCAGAAGTGCGAAAGTCACCCAGCAGCAGAGGAACGTGGCCCGGAGTGATCGGTTTTCAACACCCGCACACGCTTCCACAGCCGTCATGGGGCTGCGTCGGCTGCTAGCTACGAACCGGAAGTGAATAATACCCAGAGTGCTTTGCGGCTGCTGCCAAACGCCGGTCACCTATTGAATGCACTTGATTTGAGAAGGTTAATCCATTTTTCAGGGTCACTCCGAGTATTTCGAGTTTGTAACTGCGGTTTATATACTTGGACGTTGATCTTAGGAGTGCAAGTGGGTTTGGCGTCTCCGTCAGGGTTCTGAAGTATGTTGATTTGGATTTAGAAGTAGTAGGGGCTAGTCAGTTTTAGGTGGTGCAGATCTGTATTCTGTCGATACGATGCTGCAGGTCGTCATAGTATTTGAGCGACTTGATAGCTTTGCAGAGCGCAGATTCTGCACGCCTGCCGTAGGAGAATGCCGATTAAAAACAGTTCGAAGATGGTAATACACTCTAAAAAAATCTGAGAGATGACTCCTCTCCAGAACAGAACCTCACAGCAAATGGCCAAGCTGAAAAGACGAATATACGAAAAAGCTACGACGTGCGCTCGGACACTGCATGACATTTACTTGCTTATTGTCACTGCGCGCATTGCACTTTTCAGGTCTAATAGTTATCTGAGCCTGGTCATTCGATAGGATCCTTCTAATGTTTGCTTTGATTAGATGTCTGCATGTTCTACAGACAAATAAACTCATCTATATTCTTAGAGTGTATCTTTGTCCGTGCCTTCTGCGCTTCTCTAGCAGTGTCATGAACTCCGACACACTGTCATGGTGAAAAGGAGCCATAGCAAGTATTCATATATGAGCACCATCGAGAGAACTGACGATAGAATCCCTTATCGCCTGTCTGTCCTGACCCGCAGCTTTATTGGTCCGAAATGTACATGGAAAAGCTACTACTAGAAACGTCCTTAAAAAAGCGCACCAAAATGAGGTAGTCATCGAATGCTTCCCATCAGCGAAGAAATGTTTCGGCGGAGCCTTCCAATGGTTCCTACCCATGACGTCACGTCCAAAACTATTACATGCGAACACCAAGTTCCACTGTGTGTGCAAAAAGCGCGGAAAAAGCTTGGATGTATTCTATTCCTGAACCAACACCGTAATCGTTGACAATCTCACATAACTTTTATTTCAGTCGATAAAAGTGTAATTATTCCATTCTTAGTGAGCGTTTGGCATATCGTGGAAGACAGGGACACTTTTTGGTCGTGCACCACGCCAATAGTGACATACAGAAAATGGAGCTACGTTCGGCCTTAACTCTACTGTTTCTCAAAGTGGCCTTATACGAGGACTGGGCGGAAAGCACGAATAGTCTTCATGGCTATTCGCGACTCCAGCGAACTGTAGGGGGCGCGCTGGTCAGGCAAAATGGCGGACGAAAGGAGGTCGTTTTCGTCGTTCAGCACGCGGACCACCATAAATATTTTGCACTTCAGCGTAAAATCGGAGCTAGATATGAAAGTAAAGCGATTCTTCAACGATAGTAACCTTCTTCTCGTCAGTGCATAGGAATTACACGGCGAAAGCATAAAAATAATTACTGAAAACGATGTTTGTTTCTATGCTGCCTATACGAGAACCAAGCAGCGATAGCACACGACAGAGTCGAAATGACCTCCTCTCTGAGCTTCTCGGCGTTGCCGCTACGCGGCGTTGATTTCGCTGGAGTCGCCAATAGGCAACCTGCAATGCTGTTTGATTTGGCGCGATCTAGCGACGGAAGCAAGGAATATTGAGTATGCCTGGGAGTGGCGGCTGCATTGTTCAAACGTGAGCTATTACTCCTGTGGTGCCGTTTAGCCTAGTGTCTGAAGCAAAAAATACTGGGTAGACTAAAGTCCCTTGATACTTCTTTTCCAAGTAACGACAACCAATACAAATGACAAAGCACATTCCGCTGGAAGCAAATGGCGGCATTCAGTTCAAACCTCTGCTGTGCGCCGCCATTCGCTTCCTAAAACCTGCACCGTCACGCAGTCGGCGCTTCAAAGAATGTCGCTACTTGTAGGAAGCTCTTATCTAGGGACTTTAGGGTAGACCAGACCGTTATCACAAAACATGCATGTACGGCGGAAGCTACGGCCCCGGCGGGCCAATCGGAACGTGACTACATATTACCGGAGTGCGCTTTGACTACGAAGAAGTATCAAGCTTTTCGCTGCGTCATGCTCCAATCTCCAATACATGTTCGTTGCGGTCGTATAGACCATTCCATTTAGCGCTCTCTGGGCGGCACCATTTTGTTCGACAGCAGCGCCCTCTCCATACATCCGGGAAATCCAGCGGGTTCGGCGGGGTAAAACGAGAGAGAGGGCACGCGCCCGACTCCGCTAGCAAACGACAAACCGGGAGGCTGCCATTCTCCATTTTTGGGCTGTAGCGGCGGGTTGTACGGAACATCGAACTCTCGCTCGTAGCTGCCGTTGTGAACTCTTTCGCGTTCTTAGAATAGTTATGGCTACTCCAAAATCAGCCTATAGATCTCTGTTGTTCTATTTCGGTAAATGATCAACTAGCATATCTTTTTTCCGTTACTTAAATAGCAGTTGAGTCAGCCGGCAGTACTACCCTCAACTACTGCGTGTATTGCGGCAGGAGAGCACGTTTTAATTTATTATTTCAGACTTCCACTCATGGTCGCTAAAGGCCTACACCAGTACGAACTTTGTATAGTAATAAAGGTACAGTAACCGGATTTACTTTTCGCCGGAGAGACCGGCTAATCTGATATAGTTTTCCCTATTTTTCTTTTTAATTTGCACGCAGGTAACGGCGCAATTGGACCCTGTTAGTCTTTTTATCTAGCATAGTATTACAGGATAACAAGGCATACCAAAATCTGCCCATCTGCGCTTGAAATTTCCAAAATGACGCGATTTTAAACAGAGTTTGCCCGCCAGCCGGATGCTAACTACAGCCCACTCGGCGGAGACGACATGCGGGGTGAGACGGGGAGGGCATTTTTTTCGCTCTATTACCCTCTCTGCTATGACCCTAATGGAACGGGTTATACGTAGCGGATATCGAAGCTGTCGTCACGCAATGTGGGGCTTATCGTTCACCCATGGTAGCGAAGCTTCCACAGAAGCCCACAGGCGCAAAAATGGCGGCTCATAGGGCGCAGCGCCACCTGGGAGATGCGCGGCATTGTCATAAGTCATGCCCGCCTGTGACGTACAGGAAGTGACGCTTTATTAAAAAGAAACACGAAATGACGCAATTTCCTCATGACTGTGACGTCACAATTGTTTTTGGCGCGAAATTTAAATAATTTTCGTTGGTGGCGCGAAATTGAAATGCTTTTTTCAGATGTTCAACATGCCTGCGCAAGTACCGTCCTTCATACCTTGCTTCACGCGTCATAGCCTTGTTTGTATCTATCACTCCCATGTAATCCCTCTTGCAAAAGAACCAGTTTTTTTATCAGTTCTGGGAACCGCCAATAAGTTACCATCTTTTTCAACTAAGCAGTATGTTACAGCACGCCTACGAAGGCATACTTATTATTGTAACTATGGCTTGTTTGCCAAGAGAGACAAAAAGGCACAAGCTTGGTTTACACAATTTATTATATACGAAATAACACCACCACCACAGGACACTTAAAGATAGAGATATGGCGTTGAAAACATGGTGAAATGAGGTTCGGACAACTCTATGCACGCACTTAATATTCTCAACAGGAGGCACGTTTACGCATTTATCTTGCACTGTTCACGTTGAGTGCTGGTAACTAGATTTAACCATATATGGTTAAAGTTGCGGAAACACCCGGGATCATCATGGCTTTGGCCAGATGGCCAGGGCTCGCCGTTTCCACCGGTCCGGACTTCAAACCTCGCTGGTGGACCGCTCCGGGGTTCGCCATGGGCTAGGCCAGGCAGCCCGGCACCGTCGTTCCTGCCCAGCTCCAGCCTCGCTCAGCACGCTCTGTCTCGCGCCAGCTCGTGTCTTCTCCGCCGACCGCCTGTCACGAGCCCTCTGCCTCGTTTTTCACCCTCGGCTCCCACAAGCCATAAACACAAGAGCTTTGTTTGTGAGGTTATGGCCTCTTCCAGTGTTACTTTCTTCGAGCGCTTCAAACCTCTCCACAGAGAGGCTGTACGAGAGCTCTTTCGTGACGTGCATCTTGTTAAAGACAATGATGCATGGCTTGTCTTCTGGAGAAAAAGAAGCTGCACGTCTTTTGACAAGTTCGAAAACTTCTGGGTAAAAACCAACCCTCAGGGGAATACGCTGAAGCCAAAGCTGTAACGACCTAACGGATGGGAGCCTCAACAATTACCTACCGTACCGGAAACCCTTAGGGCTGTGAAACTACAAGCCCAAAGAAAGGGCATTGTTCTGGCTGCACCACCACCTGCCGAACCTGCTTGCATTAGACATCTTCAGCTGAGCTTCCACAGGGGCAGCGGCTGGAGACACAAGGCTACGTACACTTTCAACTATATCAGTGACAGTCAGCATATGACGCCGTCGCTGCAGTCGTTGCTGGAGTCTCTTGTTGTGTTTCCAAAGCAGTCGAAGTTTGGCCCTCAACACGTCCATCTTCCCCTTGCCCTCGGTTTGGGTGGTACAGGACCCTGCAAGGGGAAAGCGAAAGCAATTATGAAACGTTTCGAGAAACAATTAAAGAAGCAATGCGCCTCCACTGTAGAAAATGTGTAAGTACAAGTAAGCTTTGTGCATCAAGACACATACCTACGTTGGTGAGAAACTGCAGACGTTGAAGTTACCGAAGCATCATAATCGGTAGGGGAAGGTTCGGGCGCCCACACATCGTTTCCTCCAGAAGGCAGACCATGTCCATTCATCGCGTATGTGTGATCCACTACAAAAACAAAACAAAGGAAGCAAAGTGACAGATGGTTGCAAAAATCTGAACCAGCTATAGCTGGTCAAGTACTACGCAACAAAATAATCTTCAAAGACTGTCCTAAACAATGCACACTATCAAAACTTACCATGAACTCTGGTTGGAGGGCTAGTGTTCGTGCTAGAGGTCAGAGCCGTGAGACTGCTCCCCACATCTGCAAAGTAATGACGAGGCGAATAAGCAATCTGTGAAAAACATCAGTCATTGCATTCTTTCAGGATATTCCGGTGGCATGTGACAAGCTAGAATAAAAACATGGTCCTAGATGTTTTGCATGTTTCCCAAGAACGCACAAGTACTGGGAACACAGTCTATCATATAAAGGATGACTACAACGCGACAGTCCGAAATATATAAGACACATGGCCTGCAACACTTCTCCGCCAATATGCAATTGCTTTTGCCTTGTTCCGTAGTGAGGTGTGTGTGACACCGTGATGATGTGGGCCCACCGGTGCTACTGCTGCTGGCCGGTGTGGGCTCACCCTCGCTGATCAATTGGCCATACCGCCCGTTCCCGCAGCTGCTGTGGTGTCTTGTTCTGTAGGCTTGTGTTCCGGCAGAACTGAACCCAGACCCTCCGCCTGAATGTGGAGCGGTGTATTACTTTACATACCCTGGGCTAAACTGAACAGGCCGAAATGCCTTCAGTGGACATTTAAGAAAGAAACAAGATTACACTATAATGTTAGCAATAAACTAGTGACATCATTGTACCTGGTCTCCCGTTTGGGTCCAGCGAACGCCATGAGCGCGGAGCACACCTCTGTGCCCGTGAGGTTAGCTAGGTTCACAACGCAGACGATTACATTACTAGAATCCCGAGCACGACATCCACAGCAAGTAGACCTGATATTTGTCAGCATGTTAGAGGGACGACACCAAACACGTTTCAAGCAGAAAGGATGTTCAAGCAGAAAGGATGTGGATTCACGCCATAATATGAAAGTTCGTTAAAACTGAAATGTTCAGTCATTGTTTCTTGTTAGGTTTTTGTGATCACGCAGCCGTTCAGCAGAGGTCACGCAAAGCCGCCACTAATATTTGAGATTAGTGTCGTCTCACGCAGCTTGGAACGAAGACTGGGCCCCATAAAAGCTCGATCAACGGGTACCTATTACGAAATGAGCATGCAAGAGTGCCCATAGAAGAGGTCAAGAGCTTACCAGACATCACCGGACAGCGGACATCAGGACATCACACATAGTTGCAGCGGATGCAGCTGCTCACAAGTTTCCCCTTGCAAAGTCCACAGGAAAACGATGGCGTGTGGTGCCAGCGGTGCAGTCGTCACTTGGGCGTCGCGCTACGGAGCAGCGTCTCTTTACATGCGGCAGGCTCATTGTCCCGACGAACGTTGAACGCGCCCGGCGGGCGCTCGACGACCAAACCCGCAGAACGACGCAATAGGCTTCAACCAGTACAAACCGCTCTGCACTCGGATACGTGGTAAAACTAAAAAGACTACGATTTCGTTAAACGATTGCAAAGTGAAAGTTTGACGGGAGCTACAGAAATGCGGGCACACTGGCAAGCGCAAACAATGCAAACACGAGGCGTATCAGGACTGCGAACCTCTGCCGACGGCGTAAACACCCGTAATAGCGACGTTGTAGAGGTCGTAACGAGTATGCACAAGATAATACATATTAAACATAACCTGAAAAATTCACCCAACTGAACGTGCTTAAACTAAGTTATGGTGAATAAATAATACTTTGATTTAAAGTAAACTATATTAAACACCGAAAATGTGTCTTTAATATTTTATCAACTTAGTGTTTCCCCGCGCAAAACACAGTCGCGCTGCGGTAGCCCGGCCTCCAGGGTGATGACACTGACGATTGGTTTTGGGCCGCTTTTTTGCTCCACTTTCGCGACCTATATGAATTGACCTTGGTTCACCTTTTGCCAATTGACAACGGGATAGGGTATAACCGTGGGCTCT
Organism: Ixodes ricinus; assembly: GCA_037355805.1. Classification (NCBI taxonomy): domain Eukaryota; kingdom Metazoa; phylum Arthropoda; class Arachnida; order Ixodida; family Ixodidae; genus Ixodes; species Ixodes ricinus. The sequence goes on from JAZHYW010021928.1 coordinate 30,738, forward strand.
CACTCTGCTGGCGCCGCCTGGCTGATGCTGGCTGGCTATATATAGCCTTTAAACATAGCATTAAAAAATAAGCTTAAAAACATGCGCTCGAAAGAAAAAAAAGAAGAAACGTCCAGTGCTTCTATTTGCCGCCGAAGCACTTAAGAAAGCGGTACCATCTATCAATGAAGCTCGGCGAATGACAAGGATGGAAATGGAACTGATAAGAAAGTCTGTGATACTTATCAGGACATTTCACGGGCTGGCGTCATGCTCAGCGCCCCATGTCTCTTTTTTCAGGTCATATTTCGGCCACGTCATTGCCCTCGTAGATTTGAGCGATTGGTTCTCCCAATTGCTTTGCGAAAAATCAGATGCACTGGATATTTTTTATATTTTTTTGGGGGGGAGACGACATTCTCAGGTGGCCATATCTGAATACGTGATTGCTGAGCGCGCGCTGGTGGCATGGGGCCCTTCCGCAATGCGCGTTTCACTTTGTCAAGATCATCGTTTTTGATAGTCTGTAAGTGGAGGCCCATAGACGATGCTTCTAAGAGCAGTACCTCCCTTCCTCTCATGGCGAATTCGCGTGGTTCTTTCTGCGCGCTCTCGAGCGCTCTTTCCAGAGCGCGCGAAATCGGGGGTTGAAAGAGAGTGCTGTCGCCTGATCGGGTGGTTCATTCCGAGGGCGCCTCTCCCTCTCAGAGTGCCCCCTGGCACTCTGTCTGTAGCCGTCGGAGTGCGGAGCGGCGCAGGCGTCACGTGGTACTTGGACGGTGATCACGTGGTTTTGTTGATGATGGCCGGCAGTGGTCTGTGGTGGTGTGCGGGGTACGGCATGACGGCGATTGATATGTTGTTCTACAAAGTGATTGTGCATTGGACGGTGCGAGGATTACACCGGACGGGACGACATTCGTTTGCGACCGTAACAGGAAAAGTCGACGTGTGAAGAATTCCCAGTGCTTTCACGAGATCGTTCATCTAACGGTGGTGAATCCGCTAAGCCTAACCAACGACGAAGCACCTCGCAGAGGTCGCCGCTGTTTTACCGGGTTTTGTGGTCACTTCAAGAAATTTTGAGGTTTGGTAAAAGTGCGTTCAAAGGTTTGTGTTGTAAAATAAAGAAAGAGAGCCGAATATAATGCACTCGTGATTTGTGTCACATTGCGATGCTCGCACGATATTTCCCCGTGAGAAAAATGCGGTTTATTAACCATTTTATATTTGCCTGCTCTGTCGCACGCATTTCCGCTATCGCAGCGCGTTCACTGTCGAAACCGCGATGAGTTGACAACTGTTTCCGAAGCAGTCCCGAAACAGCTTTCCGAAACAGTCGGAACGCTGTTCGCATCTAGCTCCTGTGGCATTCGAAAATGCCCCCGCGAAATGTTTCGTACAGATCCCGCCTCCAGTTCTAACGCAACGCGCCTCTAACTGTGCGGTCACGTGCCAAAAAACAAAGCAAAACAAAACGTGTCGTTCGGTAACACCCGTTTCATCCAGAATGATGGCTCTTTGTGTGCGTCACGCACATACAGGATGCCTTCACTGATTTTCGCGTGAGAAACTGTTGGATGGTTGAGACGAAGGCAAAGTACCCATCTATAATAACTATATACAGAATGTAATTTTCTTCGTCGGAAAAAAAATATCTAAACAAGAAGCACTAAAAATGAAGAAAGGATATCTCCGGAAAGGCGTTACCGATCGTGGTGAGGGCATAGGCAAAGTAGCTGCAGAAAATGTAAATATAGTGGTTATTATTTAAATGCCAATATGTTTTGCGCTATTCAATGTAAAATGCAGACTCTAACCCGCGACGCCATTCATCGGAATGATGGGTAATAAAAACGTCTCAAGTCTCAAGTTTATTGCTTCTTCAACAGACAGAGAGGGAGGAGAGAAAAAAAGACACTAAAAGACTGCTTGAAAAGTCCACTCCCCGCGACAGCAACAGTAGCGGGAACGCTTCTAAATATACATCATAAAAAAAAGATAAAAAAATCAAGCAAACACTGCCGGGTCACTAAACACTTATAAAAACGCAAATCATTCGCAAGCATAATCAAATCACCAAATATTACAAAAACAAACAATTCAAAAAGGGGGGGGAAATGTCAAATAAACACATTTAAATCTCTAAAATTGTAATGCGACGGCACGTGCAGAGAACGTATATACTGAGCGATAAGCAGACATGTACACGTTACCCCCAAAGAGTAACTAAATGCCGTTACTGGTTACTCGTTCAAAAAGTAACTAAATACGCTACTCGTTACCGATTCTCAAAAGGAACGCGTTACTTTACCTCAAATGTAACAGGTTACCTTTCTCGTTACTTTGACGACCAAATACACAACTGCGTTTGTTTCATGGTTTATTTTGTATTTGTTCAGTAGTCGTTGCATTTAAGCAGTAGCTGCCTCTCACAGTTTTTATCAGACATGTTTCCCAGCTTGCTTGAGAATACATGCATGAATTCATTGGAACTACTCCAATCATCTCCACACAGTTTTTTTAACATTTTGAATTTACAGTTTGAATACTGCATAATTAGCCCAAGGAGAGAACCTGAGTATCACATATCTCTACTCCTTTAGACCTGATATTTGACATGAATTCAGAGTCCACACATTCAATTCTTTTTTTTAATTACCCTTTAGTATAATTTAATAAATGGTGGACCCTACAAAAATATGGAGGTGTCATCCGCATAAATTATCCGGCTTGTTTGTTGGTCAATATTTGTTATGCCATTGATATAAAGATTACAAAGATGACCTAAAATGCTGCCTTGATGAATGCTTGCGTATAGTTTTCTGGACATGGAATGATATCCCTTAATCACGACTTTCTAAACCAAACTGCAGGTAGCTGTCAACTCGTTTTAAGGCTATGCGGAGGGCAAGTTCGTCTGCTTCTCGCGCAGGGGGTAGCTGTGACGTCAAAACGCCGAGCCCTGATTGGCTGATCGCGGTCCCCTATCTGAGCGTCGTCTGCTCGCAACGTCGTCTGCGTCTGTCTTAGGTTTCCTGCGACTTTTGCACGTGGAGAGGCCAGATACACGAAACTATTTTACGCCAAAAATATGCGTAAGACAAAACTTAAAAACAAATTCGTATTCACGAACCGAAATTTTCGGAAGTTTTGAGCAGGTTACGACAAAATCCTACGGCAGCTCCGAAGCTACGCACTTGTTACGATCAAATCAGCATGGCCGACAGCGTCGCGGTCGCGACGACATACGGACGTTCATTTTTCTACGTGCGCTTCTCTCGCGTCCCGACTTCAAGCAGCAAGAAGAAAGTAAAAAGTACTTGAACCAGACCACGACGAACAAGAACGCTGGATCCACAAACACCCGGGAAAAGCTCCAACGGCCACGATTCCACCGACACCGACCAAGCGAACTCGGCAGATAGGCCTAGCAGCCACTCCGACTCGGTGACCGTCTGCCCACGACCGGCTGGCGTGCTGAATGGAATGTGCCCGCGCGACCCTTGTGAAGCCTTCCAGTATTATACTGTGATCACTGACCTCAATTTTAGATTAAGAGGTCAATCTCTTCCTCTTGTCATCTCCTTGTTTTCCGAGGCAACGGTAACTCTCGCCGGTGAAGAAGCGGTGAATATCCGACAGACGCAGGAAAGGTAAAGGAGTCATCGCTTTGACTAGCAGACGTAAAGCAGAAGACGTTAACTGCGCCAACCCGCCGACGCCGTTAAAGAATGAGGAGTCTTGCCGCACACGAAAGGGGGAAAAAGTACTTGGGAGGGAACTTGCGGACACTAACACGCTCACTCTCGGTTCTTAGCAAACAAACCTCGGCGTCTCGGGACACCTCGCCAGTGAGTACTTTGTCTTCCCTTCTTGATGCGCGTCTGCTAGTTGTTCGACAAAAACAACGAACCGCTCGAGTTATTTCGTCTGCCTTCTCTGAAAGGCGAAGGCGAGCTCGCTCGTAAAGACCTGCACTTCCGAAAGTCGCAGGAAAGGTAAGACAGACGCAGACGACGTCGCGAGCAGACGTTATTGCAAAGGAGCAGACGACGCTCAAATAGGGGACCGCGATCAGCCATTCAGGGCTCGGCGTTCTGACGTCACCGCTACTTCCTTTCTCATGCGCAGAAGACGAAAATGAGCCCTCTTGCGAGGCGTATTCCCCTTTTGACATAAAGCTGTTGATTTTTTTTTCTAGTAAAGTACTGCGATTGAAACGGTCCAACGCTTTTTAGAAGTCCATCAGAAATTCCAAACGTGAAGATTTACCTTTGAGTCTTGTTAAAGGCCGACCTAGAATAAGAATTACAGGACACTACTCAGGCGTAGGAATGTTTCCGCATTCCTACACACAGCTCGCTACTCCAACCAGGGCACTGGCCTCTGTCCTCCGCGGTAAGGAGGACAGCGCGCCCTGCTCCTTCGCGGTACAACATGGCTGAAAGCAGAGCGTAAACGCGAGAAACAGTAGGGCACAGGGAGCGTGAATTTCCCGCTACTCCTACGGGCCTCCGGCCACGCCTGACACGTGACCCGAGAGAAGGGAGGGAGGTGCGGCCGGACCAACCTCTTCCTTTTATAGGCGTGCGGGCCGCCGCGCCAGGAAGAGGGCTTCTCTGTGGGGTGGCGTTTCTTAGATCGATTGGTAAATATTTTCAGTAAGGGCCTGCCAACAGCCAAGTGGCCTGTGCGGCAGTGCACTGTTCAATTGGTGAATACATAAATAAATGCGTGTTTTTTCAAATAATAAAATCAAACAAAAATGTCATCGTCTAAGTTGCAATCGTGTCATCGGACAGATTGATCGCACGTTAGAATAAAAAAAGTCTCGGCAGCTGGATGACCGCCCAGAGTTAACACGGAATCTCAAGGCCATCAACAACTCTGAACATTTTATAGCACCATGCACAACCGGATGTAAAAATTGCACATCTCTAGCAATTCTTCTATCATGCACAGTTAGAAGATTCAGGTCCATCAAAAGAGAGTCGTAGCCGTAAAAGCGGCGGCGGCCAATATTTGTATCATATAAAATTTGTATAAATCTACGCTGAACATTTTCGATTAAATTGCTGTTTGGCATCGCAATAGAGTTCCATATTAAAGACGCGAACTCAAGACGCGATCTATCAAGTGCACAGTACAAGGTTAACAGACACTCAGGAAACGAAACTTCACTGTCAACCGCGAAATGACGCCAAGGCAGCGGACACCATGACTAACAATACGAGAAACGTGTAAACGAAAAACTAATCTCGAGTCTACAATCCCACCAAGCTCACGCGTGTCGACACTCGCTGCACTTGTGCTTCAAAAGAGTGTAGTCGTACATTATGGTCTCTCTCTTCGTAGTAAGGGACATTACTACTGACTTTTTGGAGTTCAGAAGAAGTGCATTTGTCAAGCACCATTGTTTAAGAGAGAGGATATTATATTGGATATATTTGCAATCACTAATGTTTTCAACCTTGCCGAACAATTGTAAGTCGTCAGCGAACATGAGCACCTTTGAGTTTTTCATCCAGGACGGTAAATCATTAATAAACACTAAAAACAGAAGTGTTTCCAGGTTAGAACCCTGCGGAACTCCAGATAAAGATGGATATGATTCAGACAAACAGTTAAAATATCTAACCCGATTTCTACGACTTTGAAGGTAACTTTCAAACCAAGCACAATACAGTGGGTATAGTCCGTATTCTTTCAGTTTAAGCAAAAGTATCTGGTGATCAACCTTGCCAAAGGCCTTAGTCATATCAAAATAAATTGTATCCACCTGCACTATACGGTGGACCTACCGTGTAATGGACCTTGGAACTATGACGCGTCCCAGTCAATGGGAATTTACTGCTCATTCGCTGAGTCGGAATTTACGTGCCATTTCGCTCACCAGAATTTAACTGCCTTTTTCGCGGTAACAGACAACGCCGGCTGCGCTCTATGGGACAGTTAATGCTTTCGCATTAAAAATAATGCCGAGGACAACTATGCACGTCTTATGAGTTGTGAATGCGAAAGCATTCTAGGGGCCGAGAGGAGCAGAAGCGGCCGCAGCTCCGGCAGAAAGTGTTGCGGTGCGCCGCGCAGACCGGGCAGGCTCGCTGGTGACAGCTGCGCCGCTGGGTGAGGCACCGGCGGAAGTGCGAAGTACTGCGTGGGGCCGCGCTACGGTGTTGACATCACGCTCCCCCACTGCGCAGGCGCGGCAACCTCGCCGGATCCACGTCTGTCTTTAGCTATCGTGTTCCATTTATTAAAGGCGAAGTTTAAGCGTCCTCCTGTTATTTTTGTTGCTGTATCTTGGGGCTGGATAAGACGGAATAAGATCCCGGGTTCTCTAGCCCCAGCAGAAGGGGTCCCCTTAACCTTCCGCCAAGTTAGCAGTGAGAGAGGGAAATGGGCAGGGGGGGGGGGGAGGGGGCGAGGAGCAGTTTCCTGCCTTGTGGAGAAACTTTTTGTAGGTCGGGCTTTAAACATTATATCTTCTGGTTCAATAAGACTAATTCAGTCGAACAAACTTTCCGAAACCCGTAGTGATGGGGTGTAAAAATGGAGTGTTTATCGCAAAAAGTTAATGAGTCTTTCATAAATAATTTTCTTCTAATATTTTGGGGAAAAAATAGCACGATAGAAATTGTCCTATAATTACTCAGTTAATTTAGATACTGCGCTTTTATAAATTACGGAAACCTTCACTTGCTTCAGTTTGCATGGAAAAACCGGTTTGAAATAATATGTAAAATATGAGTTAGAATAGAAACAATGGACCCTATAACATACTTAATTGGTTTTATTTCAATCCCTGGTAAGTCAAAGGCTTTTGATGCCTTTCAGAGATTTAAAAATGGAACTGATGCCGTCCTCGCCTGTTAGAAAAAGAAATATGTTGTTAAAAAACATTTTACATATTTTGAAGCGCCAGCTGAGTGAATACTACTTACCAGATAAAAACAAAGTTAATTAAAGGGGTTTCTCTTTCTTTATTTCACCTCCATTTCTATATTCGGGAACTCATTCTAATCCATAACCTTTATGTACTACTCAGTTAAATTTGTTTACAAAAAACATCCCTTTTATTTTGAAACAGCGAATTATAGTTTTTTTTTTACCGGTCGTAGTTCACTTGTTACCTTATTTTTGTTGCTCAGAACTTGACAAGAAATATATTTAGTGCGCATAAATCTCCTATAAAGTGCACCTTTCTTACTCATCCATTATAATATATAAGATGTTACCCATGGTTTTCAACATTCTTAATGAGTTTCTCGTGTTTTATACTGACAACACGATTATATATAGCGCAAAACGATTAAAGAATTCTCTAATATGCCTCGTCGGTCTATACCCCAGAAAAACCGTTCTCTAATTTGCAATGTGAATATGTTCTTGAAACCGCTGAGGGATTTTTTCTTTCACTTATATCACGGGAATCAAATATATAAATGGGCATTTTCTGTGTTAATTATGATTTAAATTTATAAAAAAAGACGATCATGTATTGTAGTACCGATCACACCAGCATCTAAGTGTGCCTTGGTATGTTTGTAAAGATCATCACTAACGAAGTTTAATTGAAACTATTAAAGTGAGTTGGTTGACAAATAACACCTTTATAACCATAACACTTATAAAACGTAAAATATTCCATTTTTTGTTGCGTTGACGCAAGTACATTGCATTAAAATTACCCCCAAAATAAGCTTGAAATTGTTTTCCCCAACAAAACCAAAAAGATACATTAGGTATTTACTAAAACAAGGCATACTGCCACCAGGAGGGCGATAGATGACACAATAAATATTTTGCGCATGCTGCAACGTAAAAACCTTGTAATCATCAGTAACTGCGGTCAATGAATTGGCCACGGTGCATTGCATGCGAGATTTTATGTACAGGGTGTCCCCCAAAAATGTACAGGTTTTTTTTTTTTTTTTTTTTCACCGATCAAATCCATCCCGCATGGCCGAACGGTCCTTCTCCGGCCAAAGATGGGGCCCGAACCAGACACCAAAGTTTCAGCACGAACCGATGTGTTCTTGGAAAAGCAACAAGGAATCTAATGAAAATTTCAATGGAAAAATGACGGCCGACGGAGCTCTAGAATACATGGAGCTCTATGGCTCTACAAACCGAAAACGAGCAGTAACGGCAGTTGTTCTCGGGTCCAAATGACATTGGGGAGTTTGGGGATGACGTTTGCAACCGTCATCCCCCACTCCAACCTCTCAAAGGTTATCTGGACCCGAGAACAGCCAACACCACCTTGACCGAAGGCCTCCGCACCGTCATCTCAGTCAGATCGATCGAGGCGTGAGATTGGGCACGAGTGCTGCGTCAATGTTCGGCTGGGACTCGTCTCTAATCAGCGCGTCGAAGGTCGGGCTCGGACCCAATACCCAAGTTAGGAGCGATCCGACTCTGATGATGTTTCATGAAGGGAGAGGATGCCATGCGGAGGCTTTCATTCTTCGAGGTGGTGTTGGAACAAGCGCCCTCTATGTACCTTTTGACCCAGATAGCAGATTATGCCCTCTCCTATACCTACCGTGTACCAAATGACCTCAATCTTCATCACATCATTCCCCCTCTTTCTGAAAACTGTATAAAATAGACTTGTAAGCGTCAAACGGGCTCGGTCCCGAAGAAGGCAGTCGCACTGCCGAAACTTCGACGCCTGCCCGCTGAGCCCCCTTTTTCATTATTCCAGTAATATTTTCAAGAATTTGTGGCGTGTCGTAAGCTTGTTTTATTATTTTACATATTCCTTTACCTGCCGATAAATTTCTTTGGTTGTCTCAAATTTCTGTGCATATAGTATTTTTTTAATATTTTGTTTAATGAATATACGATAATATATATATATTCATATTCATTCAGTCATTTATAGATTACAAAACCATCAAAAGCTCCGCATGAGAACAAATTGTGTTCTACTTAGTGTGCTGGTTGTCGGCCATTATTTCCGTGCCTTAAAATTTTAACTTATTTTCAAGAGGCTGTTTTTGTTCGTCTTTTATTATCATAAAATAAATACCAATCTTTCACTGCCATCAGTGTTACTCTAGCTTTCCTGGACGTGTTTTGGCCAAGTCTCCCAATCATAAAATTTCAAACAATATAAAAGCTGTAAATATTTTTTTTAAAAACTATAGCATTTCAATACATATTGTTTTATAATAGTCGACTTGGCGGCATGCCATAGTACGAAGCCGCATTGTCTTTCTTTTCCTATTTGCATATAAAGAAGTTTAACACTAAATAAGTTAAAAGTCAAACTTTTAAACGCGAGATGGTCCACCCTTGCTCCGTCACATGGCGTGTATGATTTGATGTTTACCATTAATTTATGTGAGCCTAGTGCGGCAGAGAGCGAGCAACTAAATGAAGGTCGTGGAGAGTTTGGCAGCTCTGACCACATATTGATAATCATTTTTGTTTGTTTTCTGAGAAACACGTAAGTCCTATTTGAACCCCCCGAGAGCTGATTGCCTGATTGCGTGCCGCGCGTTACAGCGCTCACCCAGCGTCACGCGGAAGCCCATTTTACGACTCGGTCGGCGCCGCCTACAGACCGGCCTGATGTGAGCGTCATCCCCAGATGCACTGCAGCTTCTGGCAGCCGTAAGCGGCAGCGACAATTTCGTGAACCGACAGCCGTCTCCTCTTTCCGCCGCCCCATTACGTGATGGCGCACACACCCAAAAAGATGTCTCTGGCAGCTTTCATTTCCTCTTGGGAAAATACGTTCCCGGCGCTGGTCCCAAAAATAGCCATCCCGGTCACTCATCCACGTTGCTGGCTATTTGCGTTTCTTTACCTGCGCGAAGCGGCCGCTCTTCGTGTAGGCACCAAGAAGCCAGTTGGAGGCGGTAAACAAATACGACTGGCCTATTTCCAGCGCACCTGGAGGCCAGCCGCGCTTGCAGTGCCCCCAAAACCCGCCTTTTGATCGAGTAAAGCCGCCACCATTCCCGCCAAGCAACACGGGCGCTATTCTGCTTCCACGGCAACCCGTAATCCGTTGGACGCACCCCGGGAGTCCGGTTTCCATACTGCATTCTTGGCGATCCGTGATTGGTTGGGGACCGGCGCGCCACTTCGTCATCCAAGCAGGCAGCTTTGGCTAAACAAAGGAACCGACAAGGCAACGAAACGTATTCTACAAAACTAAGTTTGCTTCATCTTCCCAATCCCAAAAAAAACAAAAAAAACCAGAGCGGGTTTGGTGTTTTTTGACGTTTACAGCAGACCGGAAATTCAGACAGGACTCAAGTGCGCTGTTGTTTCCTGGGGTGACAGGGGCTGGTGCATTTGATGTGTACACCAGAGCGGAACTTCAGACACCGGTATGATGTACTGGTTTGCCTTGACGCGAAGGGATCTGGTGTTTTTCCATATGTACACCAGAGCGGAAATTCAGGCACTGGTTTGATATTCTGGTGTATCCTGGCGTGACCAGGTCGGACCTGACCCGGTTTGGTGAGTCTTGGTGCGATCCCAGTAAAGTGTGTCCTGGTGAAATAGCGCCTTCTCTTGAAAGCATCATATTATATCGATATAAAATACTTTTTAAATGCAAAATCTAGAACATTCTGCAAAAATCCTAATTTTTGAAAGGCTTAGCTGTTCAGCCAGTCGTCCTGATGCCCTGTGCCTCCTTTCGCCTAGTTGGCGTGATATCTGAATAGGCCGAAATCCTATATTTGATAATCTGGCTACCTCCAGGTCTGTTTGGCCCAAGTCTTACAAAAATGCCTGCAAAAGGCTATAAGAACAGTTCACTCAAGAAATGAGGTCGAACCAAACAGATTTTAATTTTAATTAATTCTCTTGTCATGTCACAGTTTCACCGAAAACATTTTAACCTAACGGCTAGAGCAGGAAACGAAAAAAATTTTATGCTTAAATGTCATGCAACTCCGCTTAATTCCGAAAGTTTCGGAATAATGAGTGATTTCACAGTAGAAAGCACTAGTATTAGGTCATTTGCTTCGCGACAAATTATATATATATTTGTTAAATCTTAGTTTAAACATGAGCAGAAATCGAAACCAAAACTTTGGCTCCGTCGGGCACCATTGGCCTCCGGCCGCCAAAAACATGGCTACCACGTTGTACGAATTCTCACGTGGTCCTATACGCAATGCAACGACGGGCGGGATTGGGGCGGGCCACCGTTGGAGCAGGCGTTTGCCAGGCGCAAGTGCCGTCTGCACCGCAGTCTTTACCTCATTTTAGTGTCCACGATATCCGACGACGTCTGCACAAATGAGGCATCAGTCTGCGCGCGTAGTGTGAACGAAACTCCGAGAGACAATATTCCCAAACGGTGAGACGACGACGGCAGTTGTGACGCGGGAGCTGACGGTAACGGCGGGATGACCGGACGGCTCCCAAGAAACGCGCTGCACCAGGCGCGTTACGCCAACCACGCGCACACCGCTGAGCGCCAAGAGGAAACGTTGCTGACGTCACCCGTTGCGCTTGCCCGGACGAGTAGAAACAAAGAAAAAAGGGCAATGTTGACGTTTAACACAATGTTGGCTACGCCAACGCCGTTGACTGCGATGTTGATTGCGCCTCAATTCGTCCGCAAGAGTGAGCCGATTTCGGCAACTTCGCGCGTTCCAATGTTTGCCGAACCGTTTAATAAACATTTAGACAGAACTCTGGCGTAATATATGACATGCGCCCTTCCTAGGTGATACTAAAAACGACTGCATTGTTTTTTTGTACTTTTTTCTAAATCAGAAATGAAACCAAATTGCCTTAAAAAGGTATACTCTTATGTCTCCATGAAAAAGTGAAACGTGCTCACTGTAGGCGAGTTACAGCGAAATGAATTGTTTTTTTACCAACCTCGTGTGGACGTTTAAAAGCCTTTGAAATTTTAAAACTCTGGAAGATGAACAAAAACCTTTGAAGCACAGGGTGCAGTCTTGTACACGTTACTAAAAAAAGTAATCGATTACAATTACTATTACTCTTTGCTAAAAAGTATTCAATTAGATTACTTGATTACTCGACAGCAAAAGTAATTGGACATTACTTTAAGAAGTAACCGTTACTTTTCTGATTACTTTATTGTGTGAAGACTTACATCTTTAGCGCTCATAACAATGAACTACTTCCAACCTATATTTCACATTTTCACAAGTATTGAAGAAGAAAAAACGGGTTCCCTCTTCGTGGTCGTTGCACCTTCACAGAATTCGCGAAGGTGCATAGAACAGCATAGAATTCGTTTGAAGAAGTTTAATGATTTGGGCGTTCGGCAGCTGGGGAGGAGCGGAGGGGGTTCTAGATCTTGTTAAGTTGTCGCTCAAAGTTTGCGTCGCTCATTTTCCCACGTTTTCTTGTAAATATGTCTGCTGCTACGCTGAAAACCCTCCCAACAGACGCGCTGGATGGCAAGGTAGTGTTGAATCTGAGGAACATTTTCTGAAGGCGAGGTGAGTCCTTCAGGAGGTCCGTTGTATTTTTCTGGGAAGTCAAGTACCGGGGCACTTCCCCACTGCCGTTTGTCGTCCCCGGCACAAAAAAGTTTAAGAAATCTATGTCGGGGGAGAGTACGCAGTCATCTTGGCGTCTCGATTCTAGTTCCCCGCAGCATGGGCGGTTCACCTTGTCCTTGAGCATTTGCGTTAACCCCTGCCGTCCGGCATCTCCGCAAAAATTCCTCTTTATTGCGTTCCATAAAAGAAGCAAATTGTATTTTTGTCATTTCAGAAAAAAAGGTGTGTGCGGGGGGGGGGGGGGGGGTTTGTGGAGAAATAGTAACGGTTAGAAGTAATTTTTATTACTTCAAAAAGTAATCAGATTACTCTTGTGATTACTGCCTAATAAAATTAACCCACTGATTACAAAATTACTCCAAAAAGTAATCGATTACAAGTAATTTGATCACTTGTAATGTGTACGGTACAAGTCTGACAGGGTGTCACCAAATATATTTACAGCGGTTTTGTTTTTGTTGTTCTTTAGCGCAAAAATTAACTATAGGCACCGCCGAACGCTCATTTTCCGCCCAAAGGTAGCGCTAGAGGTCTCAACCAGATGCTAAAGTTTCAGCCCGAACGGACACCTTATTCAAAAGTTAAAAGTGATTTTCTGAAATTTCTCATGGAAAAATGGAGCCCCTTTTTGCCCGTTTTCGGTTTCTGGTACCATACAACCCCATGGGTTCGGAACTCCGTCGGCCGCCATTTTCCCATTGAAATTTTCAGAAAATCACTTATAACTTTTGAATAAAGTTTTAGATCGGGCTGAAACTTTGGCATCTTGTTGTGACCTCTAGCGCTACTTTTGGGCGGAGAATGAGCGTCTGCGATGCATAGTTTGTTTTTTCAATAAAAAAAAAGCCTCTAATTTTTTTTTGTGACACCCTATACACAAACGTTACAACTTGCTTTGGCTGCAGCCTTCAAATAATGTCGCCTCCGAATTAAAAATATAAAAAATAAACAATACTCTCGGTCCTTTTGACATCATGAACCTGAGTATTGACAGCAAGAAACAGCTTTTCTAGGCGACAAATAAATGCATTCCACACCAGAAATGCACAGCTTCATTCAGTGAACTGAGTTAAAACATAAAAAAGTGCCAGCCCACTCGTGCACAGGAAGCCACTATAGAAAAACATTATGCCTGCAGAAACCATAGGGGTTCAACTGTGCACTTGTTTTGGTTATTTCACACTGCTCATAGTTAAATTTGCTTCACACCACACTTAAAAGAAAATCCGCTCTTCAAAGGTTTTGCGACGCTCCAAGGACACTTTCAGCTAGTGAAGAATCGTTTCGCCCCTGGCGTACAAGAAAGGCAACTGTGCGATGAAGAACTCTTTCTCATTCAAGAAGGAGCTTACAAAAACCCCTATAGGTTTTGTTTAAGAAAAATCCTTTTGGAGGGTGCACAAACAAAAATCAGGGTGCAACATATGGGCAACCCAAAGAACCCGTGTAAGTGTTATTCTACGATCATATTTTTTTTAGAGTTCATACCATAGAGTTATTACAATAAAGGCTAGAGGCTCAGCTGGCGCTAGTGTGCTGTTGCATTTTGAAGCAGACAGCAAGCAGTCAGGAATTGACTTCCGGTAATGCATTTCTATGGGAAAAAGCGAGTGCATTTTCTCTCTGCGCTCGATTATAAGAGCAAATATCACGAATAATTTGTACGTACTAGGCACATTGGAACATTTCTCAGTCACGCAGACAAAATAATTGGTCAGTTACGGCATTTTTATTTGAAATTCGTGGCATGAAAAACGGCGTCAAAACCGCTTCGTACGTGTATTTATGTGCACTGTCGGACACTGTTAGCGCGAACACGGCATCGACACTTTCCAGCATGGGGGATATACGTGCCAAACGAACGAAGGACATGTGGAAAACCAAGAGAGACGGCAAGAACTACGCAGTAACACTGGATAAGTAACTCCTTGTGCACGCAGACGATCAAAATAAATCGAAAGCCACGTAATATAGTCAGATTTGCAATAAATAAGTACTGCTTTATTCTTTCTGCTCATGAATATGTGCGGAGATGCTTGTTCTGGGTTCAAATCATCATCCGCACGTTCCAAATCGTTGCAAACAGGGAGAAGCCAGAGAACAGGTGCCCGATAAAAACTGCCCGACATAGGAAATAATAACAAAACACACCTTTAGTAGCCCACGTACTTTATTCTTTACGTTTCGAACGTTTCTTTAACCACTCGTAAAGATGCACGACGGGGTCATTTTCATATAGTGACAGGACGGGCATATTAACAATATTTAAGCACCAACGGAATGCTGGCGAAGTTTGAACACACTCTACATTCTTTTCGATCGTTATTTTGCTTAGAATCGTCGCTCGTTTCTACATACCTGCCATGGAACAGAGGTATGGGCCTGAAATATAGCGAAGTTTAACATCGTTCAGTGGTAAAGAAAAAATGCTGTAACTAAAGCAATTACACTTTCACAATATTATTAAAGGTACATACTATCCGGTACAATCGAAATAACAAAAGTTATCCATGTTATTTTTCGGCGAAGAGCCAAAATCCACGCGCGTTTTCCCATAGGAATACATGGGAAGACTGGAAAAGTAGACTGCATGCTGTCTGCTTCAATTTGCAACCGGAAGTCCCGTAGACACTAGCGCAAGCTGAGCCTCTAGCGTTTATTTTAATAACTATATGGTTCATACCACTATTTCGCTAGAATTGGCAGTTGTTTGCCGAACTGTCAGAGCACAATTAATAACAATACGAATGCGTGCAATCCATGTTCCTCTGCAACACTGTGGTCCGCTAAGTAATGGTGTGGTTCAAAAAATTATGATGATAAGGAAAAAAATGAGAAAATGCCTAACTGTGCCAGGCTTTAGAAACCCCTAGCTATATGGTTTTGAGCAGAAGTTGGTGATACCTTAAGTCATAACAGTATACCCTAACATAAAATGTCAATGGACACTAGTTCTTTTTTCTAAATAAAAGACAAACCAGTTACTTTATACTGTTAATTTTCTTCGCTTAAACTTGTAACTATGTTGACATTGCCTTGTTGTTTGACCCGAGGAAAAATTCCTAATTTCGAATTTCGCTGCGACTGTGGCCCAGCTGCATTTTAATGGACAATGGGTTGTTCAAGGGGCTGTGCGAGAATATTCGGTAGGAATGTTTATCACTTTCCACAGGTTTACGGGAAATAGTGGTACACAAGTACTCTCGCATGCAACGCCAGTGACCAAGAAGCGTCTTTGTCTCGTCTCGTAATTTGGACGCGAGAAGCACACGCTTTCTTTCAGTCCCTCCTTCGCAAAACATGATGACAAAATTGTAGGATGGCATCGTCGGTAATGTGAACAATGCAGTCCCCAGGATTTTGTCATCTCGCTTTGCAATTTCCGCAGTGACCATATTACAATACAGCTCAAACAGTGGGCACAAGCACTCGTGAGAACTCCATTTAAGCTCTTAACCCGACCCTTAACAATGTGTAGAACTCAGCGCATGTGATGTGCTTTGCCAACCGCAACGAGTGTCTATGATAAATATTGGCCACATATAATAGATTCCAGATCACGTAGCCGTTTGTAACGGATGCAAAGTGAAAGTAAACGCTGCTCGTTTTTTTCTTTTTTTTCAATTTTACTTTTGTCATAGCAATCCCGTGGACAAAAACAAAACTAACGCGCGTTGCAAAGACAACGAATATCAAGGACTTATTCTAAGCGGTATTTGCTAAAGCAAAAAAAATGTTTATCGACCCTTTAACAAGATGACACACAATAGTATACTTGGGAGACTCGAAGAAACTCTTTCCACAAGTACACTCCCGCCTACACCCATTTCCCTAAGGCAACTTGTTCCCGGAACTTACTACCTTCTACCGTATAGTCATGGTTAATAGAAGCAGAAATGACCGAGCAACTGAAAAAAAAACAAAAAAAAAACAATGGCTTTGCCTTGAAGCAAGAAATTAAAATATCAACCAGAGATAGCATGCATACAAGAGTGTTCTATCTACCCAGACTGATAACGGTTGAGAACTGCACTCCGTTGCTTCACATGTACTGTTTCTGGCTTGCTTTTAGTTACCATCATGTTTGCCCGTTGAAACCTTGTACCAAACTATATGACTGGGACAAAGACCAGAGACCCACATAATGGAGACGACGAGAAGCATGGGTAGGCGGTAGCGAAGCGTTAAGGTCAGTCATATCGGAGTGCTTCTAAACACGGAGAAACAGCCTGGGTCGCATAGAAGTGGTCATGGTACTCACGTCCACACACCACTTTTGATTGCTAGTTGACCTTCTCGCGTCGAGGCACAGCCACCAGTATATTTCGGTCATCGCTTGGTAGTTTCAGCTTACATTACTCACAACTCGAAACGATTCCTAACGTAGTCAAGGACAGAGGATACAAAGAAGAAACCTACTAACCTATAAACGCGATCAAAGAAACAGGAAATACCCTTGCTCTTATAGCCGAGGGAATTGAAAAAACTCCGTACAAAGCCTGATGCTTCCAAGAACATGCAGAGGTCAAACCTGGTTCTAGAGAAAAAAATTAGGTCAAGAAACTTCTTCTACTTGGAGTGAAAAGACAAGGAAAGTTTATTCAACACTGTTCCATGCTTCGTATTGTTATTGATTCTTTCAGTATGAATTTATCGTTCTCCTTGGTCAAAAGTATTTTAGCAGAGATCCATTAATGCACACAATTGTTCCATCAAATGTTTTCACACTTTCAGATATTCATCCTTATTTTTATGCAATGTTTGCGACAAAACCCTGCATCACAACATTTGATCAAATGCAATAACTCTGTGCCATTATGAAGCTCTACTGAAATAGTTTTGACCAAAGAGAATGATCATAAACGTGTATTGAAAGAATCAATAGCAATAGTTAAGCTTGGAAATGTCGAACAGAACATAAGTGCACTTGTGAGACAGGTGTATACTGAACATGGTGAATCAACTTTCCTTTTTATTCAGTCTCGAGTTGCTTCACAATGTTCTCGGAAATGTCCTGAATACACCTTTCCTCTGTTTTGATTCCGAGCAAAAAAGGTTTCTTGACCTTCTCTTTTTAAAAAAAATGTTTGATGTCTCTCTGGTTGTGGAAACTTTGATGTTATGTATGATTTTTCTGCATTTTCTATGTTGCAAATTAAAGGCATTGCCTATTGTTTCTTTAGTCACATTTAACCAAAGGTTAGTAGATTGCTTTTTTGTGTTTTGTCCCTGGATATGATAGGGGTTGTGTGCAGTAGAGAGCTGTAAGGTCCGAGAACGATCTTCCTTTGAGAGTGGTTTTAAACGGAAGAGTATTTGTTGTAAAAAGTGTTTTCGTGTACACAGTAACCAGATGCATCGTCGCGGAAGCCGTGGAGCCGGCGCCGCGCCTGCGCTCTGGGGGAGCCTGATGTCACCGCCGGAGCACCGTGGGAAAAAGGAAAACGCTGCTTGGGGGAATGCGCTGCGTAGAGGAATGCTTTCGCATTCTTACTCGCAACCAGTCTTAAGTTTCATTGTTGTTTTTTGTCATCGGTGACCGGTAAATATTTACTAGCACGCATAGCATATCCGACCGGATAAACCAGAAATTTGTCGAAGACTGTTTACTTCGAAAAGTGAATCAACTATAGCAGTCACGAAAAAAAGAAAAAACCCAGTGACTGCGAAAGGGTTTTTGCCTCGACAGGCTAAATGTGTACGTGCATACTTTAGTTTTCAGTCTAACAGCCATCTCATTTCGAGAGAAAGAAAATCGCTGCTGCGCTGTGAAGAGAGAGCGGCACACGCTGGTTCCAGTCGTACTACGCCGGTTTAATATGCGTAGTAGTTCTATCTCACAATGTAATCCTTCCTAAACGTGTTCTCAGGGGGCAATTGACAGAACATAAAGACGATAATAAGCTGTGCGCTCTCCCAATAGATTGTAGCGCCCTTATTTATTTTTTTCCTCGTCGGCGACTCCCGCAATGTCTCAATTTGCCGACGGTGTTTCTAAATCAACCGAGGAGTAATTCTCCAGTACCGGTTTCATTGCGTCAGACTCTGGCGTCTCAAGTTCCCACACAAAGCAGCAGCTACTCCGCGCAATTTTCGAGAAGGAAAAATATTTGCAGCCCCATCTGACATGACGGTGCAGGTTTTACGAAGCACATGCCGGCATGTAGCATCGACAAGAAAAAGAAAGAAAAACTTGAATACATGCATGGTGTTTCTGCAAAATGTATTTCGTCATCCGTGTTGGTTATCACTTGTCAAGTGTGGTGAATAGCACCAAGAAACTTGCTTCTGGTAAATTCCCGTGAACATGGCGAAGTCCAGTAGCCGTCATCCTAAAAGCGTCGTCATCGTCGCGAGAGATGATGCGCAGCAAATATCTTTAGCTAAAAAAACAACGGTGCTAGGCGACTTGTTTTACGTAGAACAATGTCTTTCTCCGCGCTTGGAAGGCGGTGCAAAGTTGGGAAGTCGATGTTACGAAAACTTAGTCATTGAAGTGATGTCTTTCTCCAGTGTAAGTCAGGTAACGCGGCTTCAATTAATGTCACGTGACCTGACATCACATGAAATAGACACCAATTCAGTTTCTAAAATCCGCGAGGAAACTGATAGACATTTTTATCCCTGGAGATTGGGGACAAGGAAGACAAACACTACACAGATCTCCATACAGAGCTAGCATTTATTTCACGCTTCAGGACCTTTTATAGGTACGTACAGAAAGAAGGAAACCGAAGTACCAAAGATAACATGAAGGCCTGAACACACAAAGCGAAACAACCTTGAACTCGGGTGAGGGCGCGACATTCGGACAATCGGAACCGATTCATACTTCGAACCTGGCAAAAACCAACCACAACAACAGAACAAAACAAAACAAAAATTCTATGTTATCTATGTTTAGTCACCTATGTTTTTAGGGCACCTATCTTTGCCCATTGTGTAAATTTTCCCCTAAAAACTTTTTTTTTTTTTGTGGCTGGCTTTTTGTTAGGTTTGAAGTATGAATCCGTTTCGATTGTTCGAGTGTTCCCCCTCACCCAAGTTCAAGGTTGCTTCGCTTTGTGTGTTCAGGTCTTCATGTTGCCTTTTGGTCCTTCGGTTTCCTTCTTTCTGTACGTACCTATAAAATATCCTGAACCGTGAAATAAATGCTAGCTCTGTATGGAGATCTGTGTAGTGTTTGTCTTCCTTGTCCCCACTCTCCAGGGATAAAAATGTCCATATTCAGCCAGCTCGCCTGCACCCTTGCTTTAACTCCAAGGAAACTGATGTCGCCTGACCTGCAGTCACGTGAACTATACGCAAATTTAGATCTTCCGCTAAATTTACGGAAAATTTGACGTCACATGACCTAGACACTAGATAGGTTTCCCTGCAAAGTTTCACTCGAAAATTAATATCACGTGGCCTGACCTCAAGGGACCTATATACCACTTTTATTTCCCCGCTACTAAATTTAACAGGAAAATCGATGTCATGAGACCTGGGGCCGCTTGCTAGAAAGTTTTGACTCAAGTCTTGGCTCAAGTCTTGACTCCCCGAAGGAAAAATCCATCAATGTAACGCTGTCTGGCAGTCGATGTTTTCTAGTGGACACCTGTCTGTGCCTGATTGTACTTCAAGCACGTCTGATTGGCCAACAAGTTACTCTGACCGACAGTCAAACTCCAGTCAGACTCCGCTTGTCGGCTTTCTGATGGTTTACTGGTGGCAGTCGGCCGCCGCGAAATGCCGTCAAGATTTCTTGGTGGCGATTCTGACTGTACATCGATTGTCTCTGACTGTACGTCAAAAAGCTTTGACGTGCAGACAGACGTACGGTCAAAGAACGTAAAGTTCGTTCGGATACCACTATTTCGTCAAATCTATGAATACGAAAAATAATCTATGCACGAGAAAACGGTATTTCATTTAGCAGCATACAAAACTAAAGAAATGATGGCGTCATAAAAAATGCAACGACTTTTACACACTCAGCTAAGTAAAAGTGAAAGTCAATACTGTATAAACACATGTAAGGACCGCACCCGCAAAAAAATGTTTGCCTTGCGCACCATTGCATTTGAACAGGCGTGTGCGATGTCACCGCCGACGTGGCATGTACTCAGAATCAAAGCTTTTTTTTCCTTTGCAATCCTTACAATCATCTCCCTTCTTGCTGCCTTTTGTCGAGTTGCTTAAGGCACATTCAGCCAAGACACCTAACTATTCGTCTCCTTTTTTGCGTTTGAGCAACCTTCATCTATGATCTGCTGACGTCAAAGCCGAGTGGGAACGAGAACGAAAGAAAGTACAAACTGCAGGTCCATAATGGACGTGCAGCGGCGTAAAGGCCCATGCACACAGTTTCGTTTCAGTGTGTTTGACTGCACTGTACCGAAAAGTAGCCACAACTCCTTGGGTTGCCTGTGGTTCATATAAAACAAAGCAACTAATTTGCTTATCAGACGGCATACGAACGGGGGCCCCGCACCATGCTTGTGGTTGACTTCCCACCACATGGAAGCACTTGCCAAGGCATAGGATGCCACAAATTGCCCGGACATGCACTGATGTGAACCATATTTTCTACAAAACTACCTGGTTTTTGGCATTTGAACTTGAAAAACTGTGCCAAACTTACGATGACGACGTGCAACCAGCACGTACAGGATATTTCGGCGTTGGTAAAGTCTGTTACGAGCAGAAAGTTCCAATATGCCACCGACAAAGTTTTGATGCGAAAGGCTATTGTGTCGGAAGAACAAATTTCAATATGCAGTTCAAGGCTTAACTGGAATCCAGCAATTATTTGACCAGCGGCTCTAGACGCCACTCATAGTAAAGTTACGAGTTAGTGAAGTACTGGTAAACAATGCAATGATCCATATGTCATGAACCGCAAAGGCCGATGTCCCGGTGGCACCGTTTCAGCGAGCATGCATTCGGGGGCCACTGCCGACTGATCATTGCCTGGCCGAGCTCGCGGCGAGGCATGCTTCCCGTACTCGGCGAGGAGGCCCCGAAGGTGCACTCAAAACATGGGAACTACATCATGAAGATAAAGGCAAAGGGCATCGCTATCACGAACGGGCAAGGCCGATGTAAAGAGTGCGTGAACATAAATGTTAAAAAGTGCCGTCAATGCACCGCCACGATGAGTCCTGCCAACTGTGCAGCCGCAGCCCTTCTCTGCCACTCAGGCTTTCTTTTCTTTGACGGTTACTCTGTTGCGGGGCAACTTAATGAAACTATCGCCGCGATACATAGCAAGTGCTACAGCTAAATGAGGCGCATTCTACCATAGCTCTCGCTGCGGATGGCCGTCGCCTCAACCACCAGTATACAGTCGACTACAGACACGATGGTTGTAATCACATTCTGCTTGTACAGTGGCGTCGAAACGAAACAGCGGGGCGGAGGGGGTGCCGCCCCCCCCGACAGGTCAGAAATTTAATGGAAAAGATGCGAGGGAGGGGCGCAAAATCGCCCTCCCTCCTCTCCCCCACCACCGTTGCCCCCCATCTCCTGAATAGTTCTGACGTCTCTGTGCTTGTAATCACCCATTTTTTCTGACAAAAAATTCTGCTTCAGTGTCCTATTCAAACGTTTCTGGAAATAGCCAGTTTCAATAGATCGTTCATGGTGACTGTTGTGTGTTGAGCGGTGGCAACATCTGGGACACGGATCGCAATCCTAGAAGGAAAAATGCGAAGCACGCAGTCAACGGCCAACACCAGCCAGTGAACCTGTCATGTCATCCTTTGTATCTTGAGTCAATAAATAGTTCATGTTATCCGGTCATCATCTACTGGCCAGGATCTATCATGTGGTGATGAGGATGGGATTGCATAGAGACCGCCGCACTCTACGGCCCCACATCGGAACGTACAGGCGAGGCACAAGGTTCGTGAACATCGCCATTTGTTCAAGTACCCTTCTTGTACCCTCGACGAGAAATGGCGACCCTGGGACAGACAGAAGAATTCAACCCTGCGTTTCCGGAGAAGTGGGACGCCTACGAGGCAAGATTGAACTTCTACCTCAAGGCAAACGATATCACCAACCCAACCAGAAAACGTGCTGTTCTTTTTTCAGCGTTTGCGGAGCTGCCACTTTTGACTTAGTACAGTCACTACTCGTGTTGGCAACTCCCAAAACGAAGACCTTCAGCCAACCGTCGTAGATTGTATGCCGGAATGCCTTCTACCGGCGGAATCAGGGTCCCGAGAAGTCTGTGGCTTTGTTCATTGCGGAACTACGGCAGTTGTCACAAAACTGCAACTTTCCAAATCTCGCGGAAACGCTGCGAGATCGACTCGTGTATGGCCTGAGGGATGAAACTTTTAAAGCTCGACTCTTCGCAAAAAAAGCTCTCGTTCAAAATCGCTCAGGAAGGAGTGCTGGCAGCTGAAGTGGCGGCTCAAAGCACCCACGATGTGAGGGGAGGAGAACCAGCTGTGGCAACCGACGTTGCCATACGTCAGGACCAAGAGGAAGGAGAAAACACGCTTAGGCAACCGACAAGGGTACAGTACCACGGGAAAACAAAGCCTTGCAATGGGTGCGGAGGAGCTCACGCACGGGAGTATTGTCAATTTAAGGATGCCCAGTGTCATTTGTTCAGAAAAATCGGCCGCATCGACTGTGTGTGTCGCATGAAACAATGAGCGCAGAGCGGGCCACGGGAACAAGAGGATCCAAAACCACGGCGAACGTTCTGAACTTGGACACACAATCTGATGATGTGTACGATACTAACCATCTGGCCCCGCCACAGGTATCGCAGACACGTAAGCACCGGACGTCGGCAATGATTGAGGGCACGCCATGTGACATGGAAGTTGACTCGGGGTAAGAGTTATTGATCATCTCGGAACAAACAAATGAGAAGATCATGAAGAAGATGCTGTACCAGGTGAGCCATTTCAATCGCAAGTCAGATTTCCATTTCAATACGGTGCAGATCAAGGGGGTGTATAAGGTCCATGTCAAGCACGGCAGTTTCGAAGGAGACCTGAAACTGCTAGTAGCACGGGGACAGCGGACAACCCTCCTCGGCATGGACTGCTTTGAACCATTGGGAATCAGGCTGCTAGGGGTAAATAAGGTCACAGGGCTGTCTATTGAAGGTGTGCTCGCAAAGTATGATGACGTTTTCGGGTAAAAGATTGGGAAGTTTGAGGGAACCCCAGTATCGCTGCACCTTGAACCTACAATGACGCCAATCCGTATGAAACCCTGGCAAATGCCCTTTGCGCTCAAGCCTAAAATTGACGCTGAACACGATTGCCTTATTGAACAAGGCATTTTGGAGCCGGTCACGCAACCAAAGTGGAGACCCCCGATTGTGACGCCCATGAAGGCAACTGGAGACATCAGAATATGCGGCGCCTACAAGTGCACTTTCAACAAGGCACTGGCTCAACACCAATACCCGATCCCCATGGTACAGCACCTCCTGGCATCACTCTCGGGGAGGGGAGGCTGTTTGCAAAACTGGATTTGGCAGAAGCTTACCAGCAGCTGGTGGTTGATGAAGAAGCGGCGGAGGCACAAACGATCACAACCCATCGAGGAGCATTTCGAGTAAAGTGGCTACGGTTTGGAGTAAATGTTGCTTCTTGGGATCTTTCAGAGCTTCATGGACGACCTCCTGAAGGGGATCACCGAGGTTGTGTCATAATTCGATGATGTTCTAATTGCTGCAAGCACCAAAGATGAGTGGGCAGGCCTCCTCGAGGAAGTCCTGCACCGTCTTGCTGATGCTGGACTCAGGGTAAAAAGTGAAAAGTGCCATTTTGAAGTGTTGCTGGTCGAGTTCCTGGGATTTCTCATTGACGAGACGGGTGTGCACCCAACAAAAGAAAAGGTGAAGGCGATTCATGAGGCACCAGTACCAACAAGCAAACAGGAGCTACAGGCTTTCCTAAGACTGCTAAACTTCTATCGTTTCTTTTTAACGAAAAAGGCAGCGGTGGCCGAGCCACTACATCGGCTACTTGACAAAGAAGCACGGTGGGAGTGGACGCCTCTTCATGAACAAGTTTTCAACGAACGCAAGCAGCTGCTGTCCTCAGCAAGTGTGCTGCACCATTATGATGAAACAAAGCCATTTGTCCTCACTTGTGATGCCTCGCCATAAGAGATACGTTAAAGCTGTACTTAGCCGTCGACTGGAAGATGACAAAGAGGTCCCCGCCGCATTTTACTCCCGCACATTGACATCTACCAAGGGGAAACTATGCTCAAATCGACAAAGAAGCCTTTGCAGTGGTGGCAAGCGTAAAGAAGTTCCATGACTACGCATATTGCCTTCGAGATCATAACACCACAAACCACTTCTGGGACTGTTCACATCTGCAAAGCAAATGCCATACTTCTTGTCTCCATGAATGTTGCGTTGGACGATCCTACAGAATGCTTATAACTACAGTTTGGTTCATTGACCTGGGAAGGACATACAACATGCCGATGCATTTAGTCGCCTCTCACTTACCGTTCCAGAGTTTGTGGTGCCACCTCCTCTAGAAGTTTTGTTTCTGGAGAACAGATCCAATCCACCACTCCACGCCAAGAATATCGCACATATGACAGCAAAAAACACCGTTTCAAGGGTTCTCAACTGGGCTCTGAAGGGTTAGCTGCCAGGAGGCCTTGAGGCAAATTTCCAGCAATTCAAGATTCGACAACATGAGCTGCCGGTTCACAGAGGATGTACACTTAGGGGGAATAGGGTCGTAATTCCCCCAGAAGGCAGGAAGGTGTTGCTGGAGGCCCTCCATGTCGGACATCCTGGCATCGTCCAAATGAATGCTCTGGCTCACAGCTATGTGTGGTGGCCCAAGATGGACAGAAACATAAAAGACCATGTGATCAAGTGCATGGCATGCCAAGAGTAACGACCTGCACCTCCTCGTGCCTCAGTACACGCATGGAATGCAACTCCAGCAGCGTGGTCTCGGATGACGGGGCTCAGTTCACCTCCGAAGAATTTCGCACATTCTTGAAAGCCGGTCTGATCAGACACATCACGTCAGCACCCTTCCATTCGTCAACTAACGGACAAGCAGAGCGCATGATGCACACAATGAAAGATTCGCTACGGCGTATTGTAAAAGGAAACATGAGGGCAGCATCTGGCCAGTTTTCTGCTACAGCAGCATGTAACACCATGCATGATGACAGGCAGGAGCCCAGTGCATTTGCTGATGAACAGGAGGTTGAAGACGATACTTGACCGACTGCACCCGGACCTGACTGAGAGCATGAGGAAGGGAGCTGATGAGAATTCCAGGGAAGGAGCCCGACCGAAGTCACGAATGTTTCGACCAGAAGACCCAGTATTCATATGCAGCTACAGCAGTGGCCCTGCATGGGTACCGGTGACAGTGGTTGAAATGACGGGTCCAGTTTCCTACAAAACCCGCACCCAGGAGGGCATTATCATGCGACGTTCTGTCGACCAAGTGTGTAGGAGCGGTGCATTGAGGGTTGCAACAGACAGCATCAGCCACGGAGAGCGGCAAGCTGCTCGTCCTGAACCACCTGGGCACCCGGATACAGGCAGCGCAGTGCACACGTCGGTGATGGGCCCAGTGCAAGATGTAGATGTGGCCAGGCAGAAGAGATCAGACGGGGCTCGAGCTCCCTTCAGCGGTGGAAGGAGTTCACTTAGGGGGAAGGAGTGTTGTGTATTGAGTGGTGGTACCATCTGGAAACAGATGCCAAACCTAGAAGACCACGCCACACCGCGGGAACAATGCGAAGCACGCAGTCAACAGCCTACACCAGTCAGCGAACCTGTCACATCGTCATGTAGCCTTTGTATCTTGAGTTAATAAATAGTTAATGTTATCCTGTCGTCATCTACCGGCCAGGATCTAACAGTGACTATACTTGAAGTATACTGAAAAAATTTGTTAGTTACGGCCTCATTATTTCAAGCACAGTATGATTAGACCGTTTAAAAAAGTTGGCCCCGAGATATCCGTAGACAGCATGATTAGTACTTGTACCTAACTAATTCAAAAACAACCCTTACCTCTAACCCTTCCTTTTGTCCAGTTTTCTGTGCACCTGGTTGTATGCGCACTCCGCTGGCGTGACTACCCAGCGATAGGGCACGATCAATCACGGCCATCGTAGCCGATCGCCATCCGCGATGACGAGCCCGTTTGAAGTTCCTCCTGCGAAGTTGTCTCTGATACAGCTCTGCGATAGCATGTAGAGGTCATGGATGCTTCTTTGCCACTTGGCGACCACCTCACGATCTGTGAGCATATGCCGACCACCAAGAGGACTACGTACTTGTCCGGCGTTGGCCCTCCGATCAGTTCCGAGGAGCTCCGCTGCTGGTGACCACCTTAAGTGGGGAAATATGTCTGAGATTCGTGCACGACAGACAATAAAAATGCTAGCGCAGTTTCGATTCAAAAATATATAGCCACGCCATACCAATTCCTAGCGAAGGTTCATAAACACTGCTAGAACGTATCAAGCTACTCGCTATCTTCCAAAATGTTTTGGAACATGACGTCCGTCGGGAGTTGACGCTGACATTTTCTGAAGCTGTTTGCTTTTCCAACTGTTTTTTAAACACGAAACACATCATTATACAAAGAAATGATTGCCTCGGAACTGCAATTCTAATTCCTCGGCCAACTCCGTGATCATGGGGTTGAAAATCGTCTGAACAATAAGACTACGTACTACGTCTTGCTTTCCGTTTATTCTTGAATGGATGGCGCTGCATTTGTGTCTGGAACTTAACCGAAAAAATAACTTATAATTATGCCAAACTTATTATTTGCCTTTACGAAACAGCACAACGAAACAGTGATGTTATTGATATTACTTCTTACCTGACGCCGTGCGTTGCGTTGAAATGCTTGTTTGAAGAAAGTTGGGGATAATTCACTCGTTGCACACACAGCGATTGCGAAACCGCCAAACCGAAAACGAAACAGTCGTGGCAGGCTTTCCTGGCGTCGATGGCGTAGAAGCAGTCTAAACTCGCTATAACGAAAGCATTCACCCGGTAAAAATAACTTGTAGCCGGTGTGTAGTGGCTGTGGTAGCCACGTCCGACATTTTGTTTTCTCTGGTGGTCTCATCTTGGGTCTCAGCTGAGACCCAGCGCGAGACGCCGGTTGAGCCGCTTGCTCGAAACGAAATCGGAACCGTCTCAGCCAAGTCAGGACTTGAGTCCGGTACCTACAACGGAGTGAGCGGTGCCTCGAGAGGGAATCTAGGGAAAACGGGGGAAACCGAAGAATCCGGACGTAGATGTGACACGGGGTCGTCTGCTTCTGCTACGCCGCGGTCGTTTTGGGCAGCGACAAACGACGACAGTCTCATAACTGCGTCGTGTTTTTCGTGCAAACCGTGGTTACACGTGAAAAGCGACAGCAAGCCGCGGTTCTGGACGTGTCTGTCACCACCATCGTCGACGTTGAGCGCGTACGCCGAATAAAGGTGTCTACAGAAATGCCTGTTCGTGCCACGTCCCTTCAAAGGTAAAGACGAATGTAATTTGGTGCAAAGATGAAAAGTTTCAATTGGTGTATGAAATAGAGAAACGAAAACGCGTAATTTGAGAGAAATTTAACAAGATTACAAAAGTTGCTAAAAAGAAAGCACGGCATCCGTACTGAACTCGCGGTACCAACCGATGCTACGCACAAAACAGAAATTAAAAAAAAAATTGCAGAACATGAAATTTTTTAGCTGCAGAGTTACGCTTTCTGCAAGGGCACACTCCACGACCGGCGAGTTTATTATACATTTGTCTTTACTGCACATAAAAATGAAGCACACATTTTATGTGCTCAATGAATTTTCTTCACTTGTTATTTTCCTGGCTAAATTATAGAAGTAGTCAAGAGCTCTGGATTTGAACATTTTAATACAATCAAGAACACCTTTTATGAGCCCATGAAATTTTGTTCACTTCTCATTTTGCCAGCTAAATTATAGAAGTTGTCAAGAGTTCTGGATTGAAAACTTTTATTACAAACAAATCGAAACAGTGAACGCACTTGCTGCAATCAGACAAAATCCAATGACCCCAAAAAATGTAAAAAGAGCCGTCTTCCACAGGCACAGGGTACAAGACCAACAACTCACACCGCTGGCTGAAGCTGTGCTGGCAGTAATCAGTACAAGTACAACCAGTGAGCTGTCATGTTACTGCTGTTTCTACGAATATACTAGAATGCAGTATGTGCCATTTGATGCAGACAACTCTAGCCTTTCGAAGTTGACATGATTGGGGGTTCTACTAGCAAAGCTAACATTGTATTCATAACTGTATCTTGGGTATGCAAATACTAAATACTGGGCCCACTCTAGGAAACATGCCGGCAAGTTCTCTCCAAAGCAAGAAGGATCTGTGCACATTCAAGAACACTGAAACTTTGAGCCATGTTATTTCAGTTAAAAGTCAAGGTCGGTATTCCAATGAAAGAACACTGCACTTACCGATAGCAGCATTCATCTTCTACACTGCTCAAATGCTAGAAGGTACATTTTAAAAAGGAGTCAAGCAATGCAAACAATACAAAGGTTATTGTGTTTCCATTGCACCATCACCACAAAATACACAGGCTAGAAGCTTATGAAGTAAAGCCGAAACATGGCAAGCAGTAACATGAATTTGATGTTTTATGCCGATAACTCTACATCTCCGTAGGTCCGAGGGCGACAAACACAACACTTGGACCTCATTTCCTTTGGGACCCATTTTCTTTGGGTCCATTGTATTGAGATGCCAAGTCAAACGAATGCACACACAAAGCTGAGAGTCTGTTACATAAATATGTATGTGCAGGTGCTTTTACATCTAGCTCATTTTACAGATAGTATTCACTGGCAGCCATAGCTGAGCTCGCAGCTGCAGAGCACATATACTGACGGCAAGCTTCCACAACACCTGCAACATGCACATTGCCCACATGAAGAATGTCTTTTAGAGTGCAGCTCTTAGGCGCCCGTCTCTGGAGTGAGCGGCGTCGGTGTTGGCGTAAGTGTGTGTTACATTGGGACGTTTCCCATAATGACATCACATGTGACGTCACTAGGGTCACGAGTGACGTCACAAAGGTCACTCGTGAAGGTCACGAGTGACGTCACGAGGGAGGAGGGAAGGGGTGGAGGGAGGATGGAGGGGAGGGTAGAGGAGGAGGAGGGGCATACCTGCTGGTAGTGTAATGGACCGTTATCAGATTGTGCCACGAATCCAGCGCTAAGGTTGTGCAGCCGTTCCCCTTTTGTTTGTATTTTTCCCCTCTTTTCCCGCTTGATAAACAAGAGGGCAGCTTGACAGCTGTATGTCGTTTCTTCATCCCCAAATCCACTCGATCCGCGTCCCAGAAATGTGGTCACCCTGCGCACTTAAGATAAACAAACAGGTTATGGGCCCAAGACAACGCATCGACCATTATTTCGGAAGAAGAGGGATCGCCTTTAATGAGTGATGAAAAGGTACGACCACGTTGAAGAAGGAACTGTCAAGCAACACCGTCTTCGCTACGTCGTGCCGATGTCTGAAGAAGATTAGACAGGCGTGAGTGTAGTGAAACTGTCAAGGACGAAGTGACTGACAAGCGGTGTGTGCCCGTCAAGGAAGTGAAAGGTGGCGCGTTCTTCGTCAGACGGACGGAGCGTCACCGGACACCGGTCTCGCTGCGGACTCCGTAGGGTGTTGTGTTCGGAAGACGTCTACACACACCAAGCGTGGGTAATGCGAAGTTGTCGGTAAGAAGTGACCTTTGCGCTTTCCGAGCAGGATGGATCGTCATGCGACACCTGCAATTGTTGGAAAGAAGTACTGACATCGGTTCGGTGCGCGCCAGTGACGAAAGTATCGGGAAGAAGTGACTGACACGCTAGTGACGAATTTGTCGGCAAAGAAGTGAACGAAGGAGAACTGTGTCGACAATTTGTGGAAGACGTCGCCAAACCTGTACGTGTGTTCCTGCTTCGCTGGGTGCCGCAAGACGTGCAACGGGAACCCAACGCAAGTTTATCGCGGTAAGCCTACTTCGAACCGCTCTCGACGAAGCAAAGCGATACGATGGCGGCGCTGGACAAATTCAAAATACCAAAACTCTCAAACGAAAATTACCAAGCGTGGGCGATTCGAGCCAGAGCGGCACTCGTCCAGAATGGCTGTTGGGAAGCCATCGAGCCTGGCGAACGACGAGAGGAAGATAAACAACAAGGCTTTGACATTCATGTTCCTAGTAGTGGAAGACACCTACCTGGACGACTTGGGGAATGTTCGACAGCTCGTGAGGCCTGGAATACACTGGAAGAGATACATTCAAAGTGTGGCCTTCTGCATGCTCTTCAGTTGATGAGAGACTTTTTCAACACCAGAATGAAGCCAGATGAAACCATGAAGGATTACCTGGGTCGAATAATGAACCTGCACAGAATGCTTTTAACGGCAGGATACGCCTTCACCGACAGGGAAGTGGCACTGGTGATGCTGATGGGCTTGCCAGAAGCATATGAACCACTTATCCTAAATCTTGAGCAAGACGAAGGAACGCTCACGACGAAGAAGGTGAAAGCAAGGCTGCTGGTAGAAGAAAAGCGCCAAGTCAAACGTGAAGAAGACATACTAAATGAGAGTGAAGAAAACAAGGCCCTCATGACAAAGAACAAGCCCATTACGCAGAGCAGTCAGCTCAACAAACATAACGGGCAAGAACATGTTTCAAGGAAAAAAGCAACTGGCACTGGTACAAGGTCCTTTGAACCGAAACGACGAGTTCGGTGTTTTGCATGAGGAAAAAAATGGGGACATTTTGCCAGGGAATGCAAGGAGGGTCTCGATGACGAAGGATGCGGCTCACAGAGAAGAAGAAATTCCAGTGAACCGAAGAAGGCGCTCTGTGCCAGAAGGTGGGAGTTCCTCAGGGTCACACATCTGGTACCGTGACAGTGGAGCGACTGACCACATGACGTCAAACAGAGCCGAATTCACCACTTTCAAGCCCTGCTGTTCGTCTGTTGAGGCAGCTAATAAGGAGGTCATGGAAGTTGTAGGGAGAGGACAGGTAGAGATTGAACTTTCGAAAGACTGCGGTGGCACTGTCATTGAGCTTCAAGATGTCCTCTACGTACCAAGCTCAGACGGTAACCTCTTGTCAGTTGGGAAGATTGAGGAACGTGGACTGATCGTGACTTTCAGCAACGGAACAGCTAAAGTGATTGAAGCAAATGGTGACTTAATTCTCGCAGCCAAACGTGATGGTAAATTGTACACTGTGAGTGAGTCGCTTGCAATGTTGAAGTTAGCAAAGGCGACAGACACCGGCTTGTGGCATCGACGACTCGATCATCTCCACCATGAAGCTGTCGAAAAACTTTGCCATAGTGGGAGAAGCAGTCAAGATGCAAAGTGCTCGACGTGTGCACTCGGCAAATTGAAGAGAAGCAGCTTTCCGAAGAAGGGCGGAACGAGGGCTAAGGCCCCACTGGAGCTGGTTCACTCGGATGTAGTTGGAAAGATCACACCTGCCTCGAAGGGAGGGTCAAACTACTTTGTCACATTCATTGATGACTACTCCAGATTCACTGTAGAGTACCCAATGAAGACGAAGAATGAAGTGCTGGACAGATTCGACCAGTACAGACGAATGGTCGAGAATCTCGACAACATGAAGGTGAAGACTTTGCGTAGTGACAATGGAGGAGAGTACACAAGCAAAGAGTTTGACGATTACCGGGCCAAGCATGGCATAAAGCGTCGGCTCACCATTCCTGGCACACCTGACCAGAATGGAGTTACCGAGAGAATGAACCAAACTCTGCATGAAATGACGAGGTGTCTCCTCATCCAGTCAGGTGGCCCCAAAGAACTTTGGGCTGACGCCGTTGTCACTGCAAGTCGCATCAGAAACAAGTGCTCATCGAAAGCAGTCGAAGGAGAGTCGCCAGAAGCTCTGTGGAAAGGGGAGAAGTGAAACTGGACCACCTAAGAGTGTTCGGATGCAGAACATGGTGTCTGCGAAACAGGCGATGCAAAAGAAGCAAGTTGGACCCGAAAGCAGAGGAGTGCATACTGGTCGGCTACCCAGAAGGAGTGAAAGTGTACAAGCTGTGGAACCAGAAAGAAGACCGCTTCTTTGTGAGTTGGGACGTCACCTTTGAAGAAGACTCCTTCCCGTGCAAGCTCGCCCAGGCTCCAAGCACCGACGTTGAAATATGTGGCGACACCGAGGGCACAATCATGTTTCAAGTAGAAGACAGCTGGAGCGGTCACGTGAGGCTGGTGGTTCAGATCGAAATGATACTGGCCAAAACAATGCCGAAGAAGTTAGCTCATCAACTGATGAAGACGACAACGGAGCTACACAGCAGATATCCAACGTAACAGACTGTGGTACGCAAGCATCGCGAAGGTCGGAGAGACTGGCAAAGAAGGGACCACGTCGAAGTGAATGTCACGGCTGCTGCATGGCCAAGCAAAACAACCGGGAAAATCCAGAAACTCTACACGAAGCCTTGTCTGCACCAGACAAAGAGAAATGGAAAGCAGCTATACAAAGTGAACTGGACACCCTTGAAGCTTCAGGAACATGGGAACTGGTGCCACGACCGAAGGAGAGACAGGTCGTAAAGTGCAAGTGGGTATTCCACAAGAAGTACGACGAGAACGGTGACCTGGAGAAGTACAAGGCACGGTTAGTAGCGTGCGGATACTCCCAAGTGGAAGGAACCGACTACAAGGAGACCTTCTCTCCTGTTGTCAAGCTGAAGTCCATCAGGACGCTGCTGGCCATAGCAGTTGAGAGAAATTGGAAGATCCACCAGGTT